>WNWU01000048.1:6182147-6199479 GCA_012654045.1 Ptyas mucosa
GTTAAGCAATAGCCTTCATACTTTTGTATATTTATACAAAGTCAGCTTATTGCCCCCACAAACTGGGTCCTCATTTAACCTACCTTAGAAAGGATGGAAGGCTGAGTCAACCTTGAGCCTGGTGAGATTCGAACTTACAGTAATTGCAGACAGCTGGTTTTAATCACTATGCTTTTTAGTCTGCTGAGCTAAACCAGATTCCTATATCACAAAGCAAAATTTTTAACTAAATCTGTAGTGTGGAATATTAATTACCAATAATAAAAAATCATTAGTTGTATTTCTATCTTTCTCTCCATTTTAACCAGTAGACTGTTGAATTATATTTTCCCACATTTTCTGCATGCTTTTAAATGTTTCTGTCATAACATGCTAACATTCACCTGGAGGTATAAAAATGGATAATGTTTCAAAATTAGTTCAGGAAAAAATGGGACCGAAATTGCAGACCAAGTCCAAAAGAAAATCTTAGATACCAGTATCACTAATGTGTTGTGAGTGCCGAAGTGGACATCCCTTCTGATCTCAGTTGAATGTAATAAACATAATTATTTCTGAAGGAGAAGCCATATGAGATGCCATATGAGAAAAGGAGCATTTCTGCAATATTGAATTTTCTACCACTACTAGTGGTATTATTTTGAAAAGTAAGATTCCCCAGATTATGTTGGATATATATTCTAATTGTAATGTTAAAATTTACTTTTTTTATGTAAAGTACATCATGAGATAATTATCTTTCTTTTCTTTAAGCCACCAAGAATCCTTAGGGATTTGACAGTATTTAAATATGATCAATCATAAAAATTCAAATGTGAGCAACATGGTTGCAAATTTTGGGAGAAAAAAGAACTTCCCTCCTCTCATTTCTGTTCACCAGCTCTGTTTTCTGGCTACCGCTATTTTTTTCTCCCTATCCTATCCCACCCATTTTTTCCTTTCTCTCTTTTTGCCAGTAGCACTTCTCTTTTTCCTTGTGCTCTTACTAGCATCAGTTACTTCCAGCAATGGTGAAGGCTCTAGCCAAAGGAGTTTGGGGAGCTTATTACAAGCAATTAAGATAGTTTCTTAGAAGCCAAGTTAAAGCTGTTCAAAATAAAGGATTTTTTGTCTTGATATGTCTTGATTTTCATTCATCTCTTCTAATTTCATTGAAGAACTTTCTATGAAATCTAAACCAGTCCTGAAAACTGTGGGCTTAGATTCTTGTCAACTATTTGTTTTGGGTTTTATTTAAGGGATTTTGTCAATGGAGGTTTCAGCATTGAGAAATGACCACCATCCTGTGTTAGCTATGCTGTAGCTGAACCATGAATCATAATATCATGAGCCACCAGCTGCAAATCTGCTCCTAGAAAAAATAAAGTAGAAGTATTGTAATAGATTTGATGTGTTTTCCACACCTCAGAGAATAGACTAGTCCCTGGCAGTCAGGTGTCACAAAAGTAGGGACCGGAGAATCTTTCAGTTCTTCTATTTACTTCAAAATATCTCAAGAGCTTCAAAGAAAAAAAGGAATTCAGTATATTTCACAAAGAAACAAAATAATAATAATAATGAAACCTTATATGTAAAAATTGTGAAATATTAGAAAAAACATTAAAAGGAAATTCAAAGTATGATAATACAGTATATTTATGTTTGTCAGTAACACCTTTTTCTACTAAATTTGTGCTGTAGGATATTGCTAAAATTGTATGCACGTTTGTTTCTCATTAATGAGCTCTCCATGATATAAACTAGACTTGAAAACTTATAAACATTGAGTGATTTTGTGTTAGTTTTTGTCATTGTCAAGTAAGAGATTAAGGAACACATTTTGTTAGACTTAAAGCATGTTCTTTGTGTACTTATTAATGGGGATGTCCATTGCCTGGAAAGGTTTGGCAACTCTTGTGCTAAGGCAAGAGAAAACAGGCTGATGTATTGGAGAGGTATCAAGTAGCAATGAGGAATTTGCCAGCATCTAGTTAAGTAGATTTCTAATTGAGCTTGGAATCTGAAGTGCCATCAACTTTATGTGATATTCAACAATACATCATTAGCCATTATATTTGAACTGACACCAATTTCCACTGATAACATAGGAAATAGTACAAATTAGTGACTAACTGACATACAGTTATGTAAAGTTATATTCAGTAATGTATTGATTTAAAACATTAATGGCTATAGAAGATTGCAAATTAAACATTTGTATGAGTGATTGATTTTCCAACAATATATCAAATACATATTAAATAATATAAGAACTGAAATATAAATAAATAAACATTATACACTCTGTATAAATTATGTAAGTCTAAACCTAAATACTGCATAATTATAGTATTACTACACAAAAATAATAGTTTTTGTGCAAATGGAATTTTTAACTACACAAAATTTGGTTCACATAGTGATAAATTCATGTCTACCTTTGGTAAGACCTCACAAGCTAATAATGCACAACATGCTAGACAAGGCTAAAATGATGTAGGTAATTTCTTTTTTAGGCATATTGTAGGAATCCAGTCTTTATCTCAGCATGTTGAATGAGTGCCAATCTCATATCTCAGCATGTTGAATGACATCGCTTTAAGCCATAATATGATATATTTGTTTGGCCATGTAAAATGAACCCAACAATTATATTTAGATAGTTCACATTCAGAATTAAACACAATGTGTGAATCCAATCTGGGCATTACACAAAACCACAATCGCACTGCTCAGATTCTTATTTGTGTTGTGAATTTAGTCCCCTGAGAATCTCTGCAATTTGATTTTTACATTTATACACTTGAAGATTCTTCAGGAGAAAGTGAGATGAAGCACTTCCAGATGGAAGACAATTAATCCTAAAACATTGTGCATTTGAAAAGTTAGCAGTGGAAGAAAACAACATCTGGAACTGTCTCCCTTCCTAGTAAGATTTGAAGAACAAGGCAGAGTTATGAGACTGCAAGAGTTTCAGAAATACCCAGAGAGAAAATAGGAGAAGAAAGGAAGAAGAACTTAGCAGAGAAACTATTTTATCCTATTGATCACTGGGAGCCTAGAAATAAAAAGAAAGAGCAAGAAAAAGCCTCCCTTTTAGTTTCTTTCTATATCTTTACTTTGCTTTCTCCCCGTGACCTTGGGCTGTCTCTTTAGTTGCTCCCTACAGGAATAATAGATTGCTTTTATCCCTCTTCCCAATTTCCCACCATGAGGAGAAAAAGTTCAGAGATGCAGGCTTTCTGTAAGCACATTTGATCTGTGATATTGAACTTGAGAAGGGATGTTTCAGATTCTGTACAGCAGGATATAAGAGGGGTAAGAGCTCAGAAATAGGCTGCCTCAGTGGTGAATCAGGCCTTGTAGAACAGCTTGACTCTTAAGGTTGGGCTACTCCCCACAAAGCATGCTTTTAGCAAAAAATTGTGCTCTTTTACCAATCTACAATCTAAAATACTAACTTGTTGAACTGCTAGGGTTTCAAATTTATTTGTATGTTATGTTATTTTGCATTGAAAAAATAACATATACAAATCAAAATAAAAAGATATACCAGTAAGCGAGACAGACAGAAGGAGGGAGGGAGGGAGGAAGAAAAAGAGAGATGGGTCAATGGATACATAGATAGACAAACAATCAAATAATTTTTAAAATGTACATAAAGGGGCAAACCAATTTAATTAGAAAAGCAATTTTGTCAACATTACAGACTGAACATATTATATATCATGCTATTGCAATTGCAACAAATTTAGTGATCTATTCTATTTGGATATACCAGTATTTTAGTCAGCACAACCACATGGAGATTTATTTTATTCATTTATTTATTTTGTTAAGCATGTATAAGATAATAGATATAAGTATAACCATGATTATGAATACAGGAAATGGATACAAATAAATGGGGAAAGTAGGACAGGGACGGTAGCCATGGTGCGCTTATGCACACCCCTTACAGAAATCTTAGGAATGGGATGAGGTCAACAGTAGACAGTCTAAGGTTAAAGTTATGGGAGTTTGGGAATGAAACCACAGAGTCAGGTAGTGCATTCCAGGCTTGACCACTCTATTGCTGAAGTCGTATTTTTTGCAATCGAGTTTGGGATGGTTTACCTTGAGTTTGCATCTATTGTGTGCTCGTGTATTGTTGCGGTTGAAGCTGAAGTAGTCATTGACAGATAGGACAATGTAGCAAATAATTTTGTGTACTGCGCTTGTGTACTACGCAAATAATTTTGTGTACTACGCTTAGAAGGTGGTGCAGTTCTAAGTTGTCTAAGCCCAAAATTTCAAGCCTGGTGGCATAAGGTATTCTGTTGTGAGCAGAGGAGTGGACTCTTCTCGTGAAATATCTCTGGAGTCGCTCAATTATATTAATGTCCAATATGCAGTGCGGGTTCCAGACAGATGAGCTGTATTAGAGAATTGGTCTAGCAAATGTTTTGTATGCTCTAGTCAGCCCAGGTTCCAGTTTCAACATACAATTAGGTGGACAGTTTATACAGAGCAGATCCTCAAAAATTTGGATTACACTGCCTCAGTATAGGTGTGTCAAAATAGTAGCAGGTCTGTGCACCATACAGAGGGGGACTGATGACACCGAGTCCTGAAAACTTATAAGCCTGGGAAGTGGCAAGCCTTTGTTATTCATACTAGGTCAGTGAGACTTGGAAGGAGAATATTAAGTATTTAAATTGCCGATTTGATCAAAGTCAAAGCCATTAATTTTCCAAGAGTGGCAGCGGGTAACAATTTCTTTGGAGAATTCAAATGCTTCAGTTTTATTATACTTAAAAAAAAAGTTACTCCTTTCTAAAGTAAGGAGTAAGGAAATGAAAGACTCCTTTCCCCTAAGGAGAGAATTAGTGCACTGTTGGCATATGAAAGTATCAAATGATGTTTTCCAATATGAAGGACTAAGATTTAGCCAGATCTTGTGCTAATGAACTAGTGAAAAAAATTGAAGAGCTTGGGGCAGGCAAAAAGAAAAGGGCGTTTGCCAGAATTTTAACCCGGCTTTTTAAGTAGATACACTTAACTACACAGAAATTATTGCATTTTTTAAAAGCTTGGTTTATAACTGATATTTTGAGTCATTTGGTTACAGTTGTTAATCACAACATAAAAACTCAAATTTAATGTTGACTTTAAACTCATATAAAGCACTTTAATATGCAGATTTGACAACAAATATACAGATGAATTTTTCTAGTCCTGCAAACCAAATGTAAATCAGGATGTCCAATGACCCAAATCCTAATTGAACCTAAGCCTTCAAATCCCTGAAAATCTGTTTATGACTCAAAATACAAGCATTTAGGAGAAGCCATTAATTCTCCTATTGCTTCACAGCTTCTTCACCATTTCCAGCACTAAAACACATCTCCTTCCATCTCAACTTTTCCCCATTCTTCTTTTATGGAAATAGCAGCAAAAATAAGAGAATCAAAAATGATATCCAACCTCTGTTCATTCCTTGCCATATCAATGGTTAACTAGGATAATACTGTACATATCTAACCAAAGTGGCATAAATTCTTATAGTTGTAAAACATCTAAAAATGGTTCATTTTGGAAATAACTAAGTGTTTTCTAATTTTTAAGCAGAATAATTCAGTTATATTCAATATAGATCAAAGCCAAAATAATTTACCCATGGTGTGCAAATCATAGTCTCACTATTGTTAATGTAATGATATGCATCTATGCTTTCATAGGAAAGTATGCATTGACAAACTGTAGTAATATTATATTTACTGGCATTGCTATCAATCTAGTGTCTTACATCAAACTAATGATGACAAAAGAATACTGAAAATTCTTTGCAGCTCTAACTAAATTATTACGGCGTTATGGGTCATTTGCACATCTTAATGTACAGTGAATAAGTAGGAAAAAAGAGTATAAATGATCTTTTTTCAGAAGACTGACTTATGTCTACTGGTGTTTCAGCAGTTCCCCAATTATGAAGCTCTTTAATATTTCTCAGTAAAGTATGCTATTTTCCTGCAGGGTGTCCAGTATTCTCTTCAAAATTTGTGATAAAAGAAGTACTTCAGCAGTCAGTGAATAAATACATGTGAACAGCTGGAGTATTTCATTGCTACAGTATACTGTACTGTGAACTGCTTATTGTGTGGTATAAAAGCTAACATTTAATTTAAAAAAATATAAGGACTTAAAGGAGATAAGCTCTTAGTGTCTTTTCCTACTGCTTCTTCATTTGGTTTCCTCCTTTTTTGTTTTTTTTTCTCTATACATTAATTAACTGAATTTATTAAATCTAGTGAGGATTATTTTGGAGGAACTAAATTATATTATAAATTTTTGAGGAATGGACTAGGACTACAAAAAAGTGTTCCTGGCTCTTAACAAGGAAGTCATACATCAATTTGATTTCATTTCATGAAATAATTAGAATTAGTTCTGTGATATTGTGACATTCAGACATCAATATATTTATGTAATCTGAGATTGGCTGAGATCACCTGAGGAGGATGAAATTAAGAATGATTGTTAAAAAAATAAATGATAGTGAACAAATGAGAGAAGGAAAATAACTATAGTATAACAATAATAAAAAACAAAGACCAAGACTAATTGTATGTCAACAAATTAGGAATAAGATTGAACTACTGCACGCATTCCTCATTCAAGCAATATTTTGCTTAAGATGTTAGAAATGGAATAGAATCACTCATGGAGAAAGAAAAAATAGGCAAATTTTGGGCAGAAGTTAGAAGAATTCAGTATCTGATCACTAACATAAGATGGATGACAGCTGTAGGAAGAGTAATAAGGTTTACCTAGAATTATAGGATGGAATAGATGAAAGCTGAAATCAAATCCGAAAGTAAAATACTAACAATTTGAAATATGCCAATAAACACTGTTAGCTGAAAGTAAAGAAGACATAGAAGACATAAAACAGCTTACTAAAAGAGTTTCTAAGAACCTTTCCAAGAAAATTGCAGGACTTCTCCAGGTAGCCTCTAAGAATTGGACATGATTGAATAGGGGAAAAATAAGTCTATGTAAAGTGGCCATTAAGAAAGAGTAAGAGATATGAAATGAAGACAATTGCTAAGAGTTATTATGGACTTTAAAAAATGCAACTGACCAAATGAAAGTTGACTCCTTCCCAGAACAAAACTCAGGTATTTTAAGTTTAAGAAAGAGAAGATAGTAGCTATAGTGGATGGGCATCAGATCAGGGATATCTGAAATCTATGAATGGTCACTGGGGCTAAGAGAATGGATGTTTAGTCTGGATATTTTATTTGATTTATTGTATTCCATTTTATTTCTGGATTGGGGAATAACTCAAGTGATAATACTGTTACAATCATAATCATTATCATCAAAATCAAGGTGGCATACATCAGAAGATCTATTCATTTTAGCTCTTCAACAAAAACTGTAAGGTAGATTGAGCTAATTTATTACACAAATATGGAATGTGCGAAACTTGATTACCTCAGGAATAAAGATATTACCCATAACAATTTCCCCTCAAAGAATGTAACAATAATGAACTCAACCTTTAATGAGAATAATAATTTACAAAAGGCAGTATTTGTGTTAGCTAATATGAGAATTTCATGATAGGAATGATTTATGGCTCTTAGTATTTGAAAATTGGAAACATTTGTGTCCAGTTTAGATATCCATAGAAGATAAGCAACAAAATAATTTATGTTTTACATGTGATGTCACAATATAAAATGAAAAAGAGTATGGCATGAGTTTTCATGGTATTAGAAGTACACTTCTCATCATTTTTGTATCACCATAGTGATACATAGGAATGCCCTAGGGCAGTGATAGGGAACCTTTTCAGCACCGAGTGCTGAAAAAGGAGCGCACATGTGCACTTGACTGGGCCGCAACCTGGAAGAGGAGCTACCCAGTGCGCATGCATGCGCCAGCCAGCTAGTCTTCCAGATTTCTGGACTGCATGTGCGCGTGACGATCAACTGGCCGGTGTGCATGATCACGCAGAAAAACAGAAGACCAGCTCTTCCAGTCTCCGGCACTGCCGCACACATGAAGGCCAGCTGATCATCATGTGCACATGCCATCCAGAAACCCGAAAGAGGAATAGGTGACGCTGCACATGCCAGGCAACATGGCTCCATGTGCCACTTTGGGCATGCATGCCATAGGTTCACCATCACAGCCCTATGGAGTCAGTTAGGAATGCCCCAAATTGCTTCAAGGTCCTCAAGTAGCCCATCAGATTTGGCAGAATTGGAATGCTCAGATCTTCTTAGTGCAGCAATGTCATCTGGTGATCTGCTATGGCACCTGCCTTATGAAATAGCCTTCACCAGAGACATGGGGAATTAATAGGAAGATCAGTTGTTTTTTTCCTAGGTACCAGAGCTGGGGTGTTAATAGCATGGGTATGTGTCACATGCTGGTAATGTGATTTTTATAGGGCATTTAGCTTTCTTCTAATTGATTTTGAGAATTGTACTAGGTTTTTATCTCTATTCACTGCTCACAAGGGGAGAAAATCTATTTCCAGCTATTTATCTATAGATTTTAATGGGTTAGATGGACAACCATATAAAATTATTTAATTCTTTTTAAAAATCCTAATTTTTGACTTATGTTTTTCAATAAAAAGCAATTTTGATGGAGTTAGCATATTAATAATTCCATTGAGTCATTCAGGACAGGGAACAGAGAAATTCATTCTTATGTGTTATATTCAAGTGGAAACCCTCACAAGTAGTGTTGACTCTTAGATACTACCAAAAGAGAGACATACATCATCCAGAAAAGAATGTTTATTTATGAAAAATATATAAATATTATTACAAATGAAACAGAGATACAGTTACTGAGGAAAATTACTGAGACTGATTTATTAATGTGCTTGCTTTAAATGGCTATCAAGACAAGTTTAAGTGAATATCAAATGTGATTTTGGAACCATTGAATCATATCTTCCCATTTTCAAAAAAGGAAAAAATCAGATCCCTGAAACTACAGACCAATCAGTCTGACATCAATACCTGAGAAGATCCTGGAAAAGACAATCAAGGAAAAGATCTATGAACACCTAGAAGCAAAGTTATAAGCAGAAACCACCATGGGTGGGTTAAAAACAGATCATGCCAACAAATCTTATTTTATTATTTAACTAAGTGACTAAATTAGTGGACCAGCAAAATGTTATGGACATAATATACTTGGATTTCAGTAAGGCATTTGAGAAATTAGACCATAACCTACTTCTTGGTAAGCTAGAAAAATATGGGATAGATAGCATCACCACCAGATGAATTTCTAATTGGCTGACAAACCGAACTCAATGCGTAGTCCTTAATGGAACTACATCCACAAGAAGGAAGTAAACAGTGGGATACCCCAAGTTTCTGTTTTAGGACCAGTTCTTTTCAATATATTCATAAACTATTTAGATGAAGGAATAAAAAGGTAACTCATCACATTTGCAGATGACACCAAGCTGGCAGGAATAACCAATACCCCAGAAGGTAGACTCAGAATCCAGTCGGATACTGCTTTATAATGCCTTCATAAGACCACACCTAGAGTACTGCATCCAGTTTTGGTCACCACAATATAAAAAAGATGTTGAGACTTTGGAGAGAGTGCAGAGAAGAGCAACAAAGATGACTGGGGAAAGTGGAGGTAGAGGATAAAACATATGATGAACGTTCCAGGAATTGGATATAGCTACTGTAGTGAAAAGAAAAACTAGAGGCAACATGCTAGCAATATTTCAATATTTGTTGGCTTCCACAAAGAAGAGGGGCTCAAGCTGTTTTCCAAAGCACTAGAAGCAAGACATGAAGTAATGAATGGAAACTATCCAAAGACAGAAGCAATCTAGAACTCAGGAGAAATTCCCTGACAGTGAAAACAATAAACCAGTGGAATGGCTTGCTTTCAGAAATTGTAGATGCTTCATCACCAGAGGCTTTTAAAAAGACACTGGATAGCAATTTATATGAAATGGTATAGGGTCTCCAGCTTGAGAAGGGGTTGGACTAGAAGACCTCCAAGGTCCCACCATCATGTTACTCTATTATACCTATTTTTACATTTGAATCTCAAGGCTTGAGCACAAGTTATATTACTAATACATTGATTGTGTTTTGTAATCTTATAAACTGTACATCCTTCTATATATTTAGCTACCTATCTATAAATTTTCATCCCAAAGAAATTCAGAATAATATACAGAAAGAAAATAGTAAAATAGCTTTCAGTAAACCAATTTACCACAAAACAAGATAATGAAAATAAAAACAGATGGACTCAGTATGTGGACTATTGATCTTTAATAATTTTCAGGCTAATATATAATTTTTCTGAAGTGAAAACAAATCATACTAGTTAGAATATAATGTAACTATATTGTTTTCTTCTTTCACTACTGTGCCTTGCAGCTGACAACCATGATAGATTTTTTTTTCTGCCCTCATTATGTATGTCCACAGTGAGCATAAATGTGAAAAAAACAGCTGGTTTTATTTCATTTTAATAAACATTCCTGATGAAAGAAGTACAACCATTTACTGAACAAGCTAATATGAATAATCATCCTCCTGTAGAGAGTAACTGGAGAATTAATATTTTTCATGCAGAATATTAAATTAATGATTTTTCTCTGGGTATATTGTAAGCTGCCCAAAGCCAAATGATGTCCAAATTTAATAATAAATAAATAAATGGCACAAAACATGATTTGCCATTTTTTCTTTCATCATTATATACTGCCTGCCTATGCTGACTTTCCTCCATGGTAATGTGAAAAGTGCATCACATCTTATATACTTTAAACCCACTTTAGCATATTGGAATAAGATCCAAAGTCTACTTCGACATAATACAGCTAAGCATGACTTCAGATCATCTTCCCCGAGGGCTGGTGATGATGTAAGTGTAGTTGCAGATTTACAACCATTCATTTAGCAAACTTCGGAAGTATAACAGCATCGGGGTGGAAAAGATGTATGACTGTACAGCACTTTCACAATTACATGACCAAAATTTGGGTGCATCCATTTATGACAGTTGAAGTGTCTTGGGGGTCACATGATCACCATCTGCACCTTCCCAGCAAGATTCCTACTAAGTAAAGTCAATGGGGAAAGTCAAATTTGCTTAATAATTTGATTTACTTAACAACTGCAGTGATTTACCTAACAACCATGACAAAAATGGTCATAAAATCAGGCACGACTTGCTTAACAACCACTTTGCTTAGCAGTGGAAATTCTGGTCCTAATTATAGTAATAAGTCAAGGACCACCTGTAAAAAGAATGTTATGGTGACCTAAAGAAAGAAATGTTGCCGGGGCATATTTGTTCAATGGCAAAAAAAAAAATCATGTTTTTTGTCTGGGACCTTTTGCAGCAGGACCTCAAATTACCATAGGTTTTATTAATAATAAACACAGTTTAATAAATTTATCTTCATTTATTTGTTTTCATATGACTTATTTGATAAATCAGCAAATGTATACATTATTTCTTAAGCTTCTAGTCAAGTCTGCAGCTGATGAGCAGCAAGTAGGATCAATCATCCTACACAATTTAATAAAGACCCTTTAACAAGATCATATTTTTTAGACATCTATTTCAGTCTTGAGAGACACCCTTTGCATGGTCCCATCAATACTATACATGCCTTTTCTCTGTATTCTTAGTAAAGCTTTGTAGATAAAATTCTACAACCGTAGTGAACCTAGTTTCTAGTAGAATATCTGACATTTTTACGATTTGATATTTTTTGACATTCTGTTATGATAGCAACAAGAATTTATGTCTATTTGCCTCATGTTTTCTCAGGTGTGTTGCAATAGTAACTTCTAGAATTCCCTGTCCCCAACATAATATGATTTCTTCAGAAAGGAAACCAACTTGTAACAGCCACAGAGTTTGGAAGGAATTAGATACAGGTAGTCTTCGATTTACAGCAGTTCATTTAGTGACTGTTTGAAGTTACAACAGCACTGAAAAAATGACTTATGACCATTTTTCACACTTACCGGTATGACCTTTGCAGCACCCCCACGGTCACGTTATTTACATTCAGATGCTTGGCGACTGGTTCATATTTATGACAGTTGCAGTGTCCTGAAGTCATGCAATCATCTTTTACAATATTCTGATAAGCAAAGTCAAAGGGGAAGCCAGATTCGCTTAACAACTATGTTATTAATTTAACAACGGCAGTGATTCACTTAACAAATGTGTCAAGAAAAGTCATAAAATGGGGCAAAACTCACATAATGCACTTAGCAACATAAATTGGGGATTCAATTGTGATCATAAGTCAAGGACTAACTGTATTGGTTATCATCAAGCTGCAATACTGGGAAGATAAATAATTACAGTTCTTCAGTATAGCTAGTGTGTAGAACTGCATTTAGAGAATGTTAGAGAATGGATAGAGTACACAGAACTTATTACTGCAGATTTTCACATTTATATGAATATATATAAAATTTATTTTTGTATACATCATACACCATCTCAATAACAGAATGACTGTGGGTAATATATGTTAAGGTGATGGGTATTAAAACTAGCATGTATTGTCTTTCTTTTTCTTTTCTTCTTTTATGGCTCAAATCATGTAGAATGTGTACTAGATTAACAATGGTGCAAGTGTGATTAGATTGACTAGACCAATCTCTTCATGTACAAGCAATTTCTACCAAAAGCAATTTTCTGCTGTAAGTAGGCAGAGTATTGTTTTTCAGAACCAAAACGTTGCACAAGATTGAACAACAGAATTTCATTGCCATTTTTTTAAAGCATTATTATGTTTTTTTTTCAAGTGGTTCCCAATTTCCAGCTTTCATTATTTAATGGTCAGCATTACCATTTCAAACAGGTTTTTTTAAAAAAAAATAATGCCACTTAAACTACTGGTTAGTTTAACACAATTTAAAAATAAAACAAAGCAATGCCACTTAAACAAATATTATGGAGCGTTGAGGATTAACAAATTGGATAAAATATTTCAGTTACATAAAAAGGTTATATTGCAGTTATAAAATTATACTATAATATATTCTAAGATCATGTTATTGCCTCTATTTTTATAAAATAAAAATTAATTAAAATGCAATGCATGGATAGTCTTACCACAGAAATGTCAAGTATCACATATGAATTACCTGGAATTTACTAATTATCAAAAGCAAATTGATTTTCCTATAAATTATTAAAAATATATAATACCTTTTCTAAGAGAAATTTAAACCATGGTTGATTTTCCATTTAGGAGGGAAAATCCCTTTTATCTTTTTTATAAATAATTATACAGTATATCAACATAATTTGTAACAAAACAGAAATTTTGTGTGCAAAACATACAAAAACAATTGAGTCAGTAACAGACTAGACTAACAAAAAAGGTGTTTAAAGACATTCACTATTTATTGAAAGACAGAGCTAAAAACTGGCCTTTGTCTATCTTTTCACTTGAGCAGATATAAATTGAACTGTGCAATAGAAAGCAATATTCAGTGTCTTGTCTCTCTTCTATAAAGCTAAATAAACAATGCACCTGAAAAGACCAAGCAGAATTGGTATCATAGATACAGTTTATATACTATACTGGTATGAATGTGTGTGAGTATATATTTATGGATGAATGTCTATGGAGATTCTCAATCATCCAGGTAATGGCTGTCTCAAAGGTGCTTCTTCTTCAGTGAAAAAGCTTCTTGGTTGAGAAATGAAATATTTTCAAAAAAAACAACAACCAAAAAAGTCCAGTTGGCTTTTAAAAAGCACTTTTGGGACATATTTATCGGTGGTGCAACCACTTGAAGTGACAGTTTGCCAAAAAAAATGAAGGATTTCTCTGAACCTTGAATCTATTCTAAGTCCTGTGCTAGCATTTGTGAATGTGATGTTCCACCTTAATGAAAGTATGTTTATGTGCTATTACAAAATACTGTATTTATTTGTTTGTTTGTTTGTTTGTTTATTATGTATTTTACATCCATGTTTATTATTTTTATAAACAACTCAAGGTGGTGAAGATATCTAATACTCCTCCCGCCTATTTCCCCCACAACAACCACCATGTAAAGTGAGTTGGGCTGAGAGAGTGATCGGCCTAAAGTCATCCAGCTGGCTTTTATACTTAAGGCCAGCCTCCCAATTTCTGGTGCTTTAATCACTGGACCAAACTGGCTTTCTATCCACTTAGTTTATTAGTTTTTGTTAAGGTTGAATTCGTTGAAAATGCTAATTTTCCTCTAATCTATACTTGTAAAATAATTTTGAAAGAAAGGTTATTCAGTCAAACTCTGCAGAGGAGTTAAGGAAAATCTATTCTGAAGTGTACAAGGCCAGAGTTGGAATTGCACTGATGGACCTTTCTTGGAATGAGTGGGGGATATTTATATTGATTGGGGATGGGGTTGTATCATTAGTAAAACAATGTATACTATATATATATAGGGTTAAACAGTATTAATAATTAAGTAACAAATGGGCACACACATGTCACTATAGATTTTGGTAATTGTGATCAGAAGGGGCCACAAAATGGGGCATTTGGAGAGTCTCTTCAAGTTGGGGGGGGAAAGGAAAATAGTAGCTTGTTCCATGTGTGTGACAAAGATCTATTTTGTACCTTTTTCTACCTTGTTATAGGTCCCCTGATTCCCCCCCAAATAATATTACCTATGGCATGTGACACATACTGGACTCTTTCCTGCCATTAAATGTCTGACTGAGACTTTCTGGTGAATGAATACAGGGCAAATTGTACACAGTTGATGGCCTTTAGCTTACAATTGCATCCAAGAATGAAAAGGAGGAAGCAGAGAAGCTAAAGCTCCGTCCAATAGGATTATTATAAAAAGAACATGATAAGATAAAATAGAACATGACGTAATTCCTATTATGAGCCACGGTGGTGCAGTGGTTAGGGTGCAGTACTGTAGGCTACTTCTGCTGACTGCAATTTGGCAGTTCAAATCTCACCAGGTTCATGGTTGACTCAGCCTTCCATCCTTCCGAGGTGGATAAAATGAGGACCCAGATTGTTAGGGGCAATATGCTGATTCTGTAAACCACTTAGAGAGAGTTGTAAAGCACTGAGAAGCAGTATATAAGTCTAAGTGCTATTGCTATCTGTCATATCATTTGAATCTATAGAAAGTTCTGCAGCTGATCTGTGGATTAGTTTTCTGCATCAGTACAGTAGTGCAAGAAGACAGAAAAGTGTTATTACAATGCTTCCATTAATCTAATGGAAGAAAAACTTTCTGAAATGGTAAAAAATAGGGTCCACTGGAGAGGCAGTCAGAAAACAGAATCATACAGGAATAGCAAAGTAATGAGAAATAAGAAAAGTGTGCAATTGAAAGACAGGCACTAAACATATAATGAAATGATAAGTCAAGTAAGTTATTGCCACAAGGAAACAGAGGTGGCTTCTAAATTACATATTATAAAACCTAGTAAATTTAATAACAAATGACTATAATATACAGAATATTTGAAGTAGGAATTTAGAAGAGAATAAAGATGTCATACCAAAAAAATATATTATACAATATACAGGAAATATATTATACAATAGAAAAAGAAGAATAACTTGTGAACAAAAGAGAAATAGAATAGTTTAACAAGAGATAATCTCCATCACAAGATATTTGATTCCTAGTATAAATGAATTTGTCAGCATAGCTATTCATCCTACATTTTTTTTAAAAAAGGATTTATTTTCCTAATCATAAAATGATTCAAGTAGGGTATATTTTTATAAAAATCACTCCATTTTTTATAAATATCACACATATTTTTATTCTCCATTTAACTTACTCTTTTTATTAAGTCCTATCTTTAAAGTAGATATTTAATTTTGTCTCAGATAATCAACATCTAATTTCTGGCATAGGTAAAGGCCTATGCAACATTCCTTCTGTTTTATGTGAGAAACTGAATTGCTGGATCACACTGATCATTCAGAATGAGCACTCATAGTAAGCAGCAATTCAATAATATGAATTCCTGTTCTCCTGGCAAATGTCACAAGTACATGTGCAGGGTTTAATATCCTATTGTAATAATTCTGTGCTGCACTAATGATTCTGCCAATATTCAAAAGTCCCTTGTTTCTGGTTACATAACACCATTTATAACATTTGCTTTTTGAGCTTTTAATCAGAACTTGCTTTGTGTGCTTGCACAGAATTGACTATTGTCGCTGTTCTTATAAGCAGGGCTAATTCAAACTCAAAATGTCATTTCAAACATGAAATGAGGGTGAAGTAGGAGAAAGATTCAATAATCCCTTTATAGATAACATAGGGGAATCTTTGCCTTGAAATGGTTCAGAAATTGCCATTTTCTTTCAAATACAGACTGGTCCACCACGGAGTAAAGGTACTTTTAGTTGTACAACAGACAAGGTATCTCGTAAGGGGAAAGTTTCCAAGCATTTTATTGCAATGGGATAATTATTGACAAATTTTTAATTTCTGATAACATTTAAAATACATGTTAAATGGTGGTAAGCAACTAGAAACTAGACATTTTCATTTTTTTTTACTCTGAGTTGGTAGGCATGCTGTTTGAACATTTCATTTAGCAGGAGGACTCTTTGATAATGACCCTATTTTATTGCTGAGAACTAAGCTGCTTGGGAAAGCCTGGCAGTCCATAGTAACAGTCAAATCAATTATTTTTCAAGCTTTGTATTTACTTCAAATAAGTTAATTCAGGATTTATACAGGGTACTTATCAAACTATTCCTAAAATACAGATTGCATCTCCAAATGCCCCATTTTGTGGCCCCTTCTGATCACAATTACCAAAATCTATAGTGACATGTGTGTGCCCATTTGTTACTTAATTATTAATACTGTTTAACCCTATATATATATAGTATACATTGTTTTACTAATGATACAACCCCATCCCCAATCAATATAAATATCCCCCACTCATTCCAAGAAAGGTCCATCAGTGCAATTCCAACTCTGGCCTTGTACACTTCAGAATAGATTTTCCTTAACTCCTCTGCAGAGTTTGACTGAATAACCTTTCTTTCAAAATTATTTTACAAGTATAGATTAGAGGAAAATTAGCATTTTCAACGAATTCAACCTTAACAAAAACTAATAAACTAAGTGGATAGAAAGCCAGTTTGGTCCAGTGATTAAAGCACCAGAAATTGGGAGGCTGGCCTTAAGTATAAAAGCCAGCTGGATGACTTTAGGCCGATCGCTCTCTCAGCCGAACTCACTTTACATGGTGGTTGTTGTGGGGGAAATAGGCGGGAGGAGTATTTTATTTATTTATTTATTTATTTATTTATTTATTTATTTATTTATTT
>WNWU01000048.1:6199489-6226658 GCA_012654045.1 Ptyas mucosa
TTTATTTATTTATTTATTTATTTATTTATTTATTTATTTATTTATTTATTATTTATTTATTTATTTATTTATTTATTTATTTATTTATTTATTGGTTCGATTTATATGTCGCCCTTCTCCGGAGACTCAGGGCGGCTTACAATGCGTTAAGCAATAACCTTCATACTTTTGTATATACCTGCTTAATAGGGCTTTCTGCTTCCCCTAAGCAGTGTTCTTTTTTATACAAAGTCAGCTTATTGCCCCCACAACCCGGGTCCTCATTTTACCTACCTCAAAAGAAGAGTCAACCTTGAGCCTGGTGAGATTCGAACTTGCATTAATTGCAGGCAGCTGGTGCTATTTAACAGTACTTAACAGCACTTTTAGTCTGCTGCGCCATCAAGCCTCTCCAAAGGTTATCTGTTCCAGTTTAATAGTGCTCTAGCTGTTCCTATAGTAGGCAAGTTCAGGCCTATGGTGCGTAATATATTTCACATAGTAATAAAGACATGAAAAGGTTATTACATGACCCGAGGACACTGCAACCATCATAAATATGAACCAGTTGTCAAGCATCTGAATTGTGGTCATGTGACCATGGGAATGCTGCAATGGTCGTAAGTATAAAAAAGTGGTCATAAGTCATTTTTTCCAGTGCTGTTGTAATTTCGAACAGTCATTAAATGAACTGTTGTAAGCTAAGGATGTTTACAACATCACAACATTTTAGCCTGGAGACTAAAACATACAGTTACGGTAACTGGGCATGGCTAGTCTAGTAAGGAGAAGGACCAGGGGAGACATGATAGCAGTGTTCCAGTATTTGAGGGGCTGCCATAGAGAGGAGAGGGGTGAAGCTATTTTCTGAAGCACCTGAAGGACAGACAAGGAATAATGGATGGAAACTGATCAAGGAAAGATTCAACCTAGGAATAAGGACACATTTTCTGACACTGAGAACAATCAACCAATGGAACAGCTTGCCTCCAGAAGTTGTGGGAGCTTTCAAGAAGAGACTGGACTGCCATTTGTCAGAATGGTGTAGGATCTCCTGCTTGGGCAGGGGACTTGGACTGATGAGTCCCTTCCAACTCTGTTAATCTGATATCTATAGATTGGAGATCGCATGGTATTTATTTATTTATCAAATTTAGAAATCGTCTCCTTCATAGAGGGGCTCTGTGCAGCATGCAAATAAAATATTAAAATATAACTCTATATAACATTTAAAAATAGGAAAATATATTAAAATTCAAGATAAAAGCCAATAGAATTTGAGACATTCTATTGGTATATAGTTAAACATGATGCTTTTCTGGATGTTTAAATGCATCATATTATTCATGCACACTTTATATGTTTCAAAATAGGAAATTAGTGAATATGCAGATGTAGAATTTTGGGTACCCTTTCAGTCCATAATTTGAAAGATTTTGGTGTTGGAAGCCATTTCCACATTTTTCTATACAAAGGCTGTAACTCTTCTGTTCCCTTGGGGATCAATTAAAACAAACAGTTTGTCCTCAATTCTCTCCTACAGTCCAAAATACTTTTGTATGATTATTTCATTGGAGCTGTTTTAAACTATTGATTTTTCTTTCCACACTTTTATCATTTGTTTTGTTTTTGTTAGTTTAATTATTGTGTACTATTGTGTGTTTTGTATACATGTCAGCACTTCTTCATTACATAAACAGTTGCAACATTTTGCATTAATTTTATGCTGTCACAAGCATTAATGTGCTAATTCTTTTTATAAGTATTTTCTTAAAACCAAAACCCATTATAGTCAATGAAAGATACTGATAAACAACTATAATAGGATTGTAAGCTTGGCTATTAGCTAGCCAATATAGGTATATAACAAAAGATGAATAAAATGCAGGTTATGGAAGAACAGAGAAGTAATATACTGTAAATCATTATTTACCACTGGGATTATAGTTATTAAAAATTGACCTCAAAGAACAATTCAGTAACTGACAGTTTAAAGTTCTTGCTGCATTCATATTCAATAAATAATATGCACTGTTTTTTTTATCAAGACCCAGACTGTACCAAAAGAATACTTTATAATAATTAATGTAACACTGTATTTTCTATTTTATCCTAACAGCTGAGGAATTTGAATTCAGTAGCAGAGAGATGCAACAATACGAATTTCAGTAAAGGAATAACATTAAATTTACGCCAAACATTACACTCAGAGAGAGTTGATATAAGATGTTTAATTGCTATATATCATCCCAGTTTGTTTTCAAAAATGTGCTGGAAATGTGATGAGCAGCTTGGAGAACCTTTTTCACTTGGTAGCAATGCTAGAGAGCTCAACAACACTGGAAAATAATTAATAATTTTAAAATAATTAATCTAAGTTTAATGAAAGAAATCTTAAAAGTTAAATTTACATTGCAATCAATTATATTCTTATTAAACTTTACCAAACCATAATTCCCTGCTAAGTATACTGAATTAGGTTTATGGATTCAACGGAAATATTTTTTAATTATTCTTTACTTGGTAGATTATTCTACCAAATTATTCTAGAATACAAATACAAGCAAATATATGTAGCTAAGAGTTGAACTGTGAAGTTCTTGGTGATCTCAGAGCTTGCTTTTTTCTTGCAGACATTTCATTACCCAGCTAATTAACATCTTCAGTACTAAAAGAGAGTGAAATTTGATTTCTGTTTTTAACTTGCCCTGTCACTCTGGATGGGAGTGTGGTTCTCTTCTCGATAATTGCTTGATTAGGGCATTGTTTATTGCTTGTTTGCTTGGTGTTGGTCCTGGTGGTAAAACCTGCTTATCTGGATATTGATTGCTCGTGTTGTGGTCTTTTTATTTCTTTTTAACTCTTTTATTGTCTCTTTTGAATGCTGTATACATTTCATTTATCTTTGCAGTACTGACCAAAATTGTGGAAACCTTTTGGGGAAAGTGTATTTTTGAGGTTTGATGGCTAATAACACCACTTTTGGGGGGGGGGGGTTTCAAGATATTCATATTCCACTGCTGGAACGGCCTGGGAATAGCCCAGATCTTAACCAATTGAAAATCTATGGAGCCAACTAAAGAAACTTGTTAGTCAGAAGTGATCCAGCCATAAAACCCAGTTAATAGAAACAATCATTCAATCTTGGTTTCACATTATAACAGCTGCAGAACTAGAAGACTTGGTTCATTTCATGGGAAGATGTTGTAAGGCCGTAATTGATGCTAATGGTTACCTAATTAAGTATTAACTGATGTGATAATTTTTGTATATCTCGTTTTTTCTACGTGTTTCACTTTTCTTCTTTATACTTAACTGCTATTCTAATAGCAAATCCTTCATAAAAGTTATTGCATTACATTCTTGATTAAATTATCTTTCCATTGATGTATAATTTTATGGTACTACTCCAAAAAAAGTGGAGTGCTGTTAGCTAGTTTTAGAAAATACACTTTTCCCAAAAGGTTTCCACAATTTTGGCCACTACTGTATGTCCTGGTATATGAATTAGTGCCACATCCAAAATGTGGACTTATCTGTGTATAAAATCTGTATTTCAATTTTATGGAACAGCCAAATTAGAATAGATTTTTAATATTATGAATATAAACAGTGTGAAACTCAATTTGGCGATGGGGACCATGATTCTTGTTATCCATTTTACCTTAAGTTTAATAGTCATTCTTAGGTGATATATATGTTTAACCCTTACAACCAATGTAATAGTTATATATTGTATTAGAAAGCTATAATCTTAAAATTCCAGGTTTACTTGTTTGCATTACACTATTTTATTCTGTTTTTCATGATGTCTCTTGTACTTTATTCGTTTCTTATATCCAGTACAATAATAATTAAAGAAACTATGAATAAAAAGTTAGATTTAAAAGTTGTGAATAGATTAAAGATATTGTATATTATATTAAGCAGAACTAAAACTTATGAAAGACAGTTGACCATATACCCAACTAGTAATCTTCTTTCTACTCTCTTGCATTCCCTCTTAATTTCAATATAGAGAATGTAAAACACTTCATTTAAAAATCTCTGATATTATTATAGTATACAATAAATCTGAATAATCAAGTGCAATATTTTAGGAATTACTGTACTAGCCACTAAATTAAAACTTTAATCCACTAAAGTTTTAATAGTTGGATGTTGATATAAGCCTTCTAAATAATTGCTTAAATCTTAGTGTACTTCCTTGTCAATTCCAAATAAATGACTCATGTATATTTAGCATATTAGCCAATAATAGATAAGAGAAATGTAATTCCAGGAGCATGTGTAAAAACTGTTGTGATAATTTATAGTGTTGTCACTAGTCTTATAATTCTGTAATTTCACAGAGGCTAATCAAATGTAAGAAATAGAAGTGTATTACATATGCTTGTAAATACAAACTATAATAAAATCATTTACACTATATGAATGCCACTGATGGTATGTAAGGACATATAATTTTTGTCTTAAAAGAAACAATAGGCCAGCCAGCAAAATAGCCAACACCCTAGATTATAGGCTCAAGATCCAGATGGATCTTGACAGACTTGAACACTGGGCCCTAACTAACAAAATGAAATTCAATGTAGAGAAAAGTAAAGTCTTTCACTTAGGCAAGAAAAACCAAAAGTACACATATAGACTTATGTTGGTATCATGTTGCGCCGGTTAGAGGGGTTGGGGGTGGGGGGCACCGTTTTGCGGTGGTTCTCCTCCTACCTCTCCGACCGGTCGCAATCGGTGTTGGCAGGGGGGCAGCGGTCGACCCCGAGGTGCCTCGCTTGCGGGGTACCGCAGGGATCGGTCCTCTTGCCCCTCCTGTTCAACATTTATGTAAAGCCGCTGGGCGAGATCATCCGTGGCTTTGGGGTGGAATTCCACCAGTACGCTGATGATATTCAGCTGTACATCTCCACCCCAGGCCACCCCAACGATGCCCTTGAAGTGATGTCCCAGTGCCTGGAGGCCGTGCGGGCCTGGATGGGGAGGAACAGGCTTCGTCTCAACCCTTCCAAGACCGAGTGGCTGTGGCTTCCGGCGTCCCGATATAGCCAGCTGGTGCCATCGCTGGTTATTGGGGGTGAATCATTGGCCCCCACGGAGAGGGCTCGCAATTTGGGTGTCCTCCTGGATGCACGGCTGTCTTTAGAAGAGCACATGACGGCCGTGGCCAGGGGGGCTTTTTATCAGGTTCGCCTGATACGCCAATTGCGTCCCTTTCTGGATCGGGACTCCCTACGCACAGTCACTCAGGCACTCGTCATTTCCCGCCTGGACTACTGTAACGCTCTCTACATGGGGCTCCCCTTGAGGTGCATCCGGAGGCTCCAGTTGGTCCAGAATGCGGCCGCGCGGGGGATTATGGGAGCAACGGGACGCTCCCATGTGACACCTCTCCTGCGCGAGCTGCACTGGCTTCCTGTGGTCTTCCGGGTGCGCTTCAAGGTGTTGGTGACCACCTTTAAAGCGCTCCATGGCTTAGGGCCAGGGTACTTACGAGATCACCTTCTGCCGCCAATAGCCTCCCACCGGCCAGTACGTTCGCACAGAGAGGGCCTCCTTAGGGTGCCGTCCGCCAGACAATGCCGGCTGGCGACCCCCAGAGGGAGAGCCTTTTCTGTAGCGGCACCCGCCCTGTGGAATGACCTACCCCCAGAGATACGCATGATACCTGACCTCCGGGCTTTCCGACGAGCCCTGAAAACACATTTATTTTATCTAGCCGGCCTGGCTTGACCCTATTGTTTCGGTTTTAAATTATAAATTGGTTTTAACTTGGTTGTTTTAAATTGTGGGCCAAAACTATTTAATTATTTTAAATTGTTTTTTAATTTTGTATGCTCTATTTTATTTTGGCTGTTCACCGCCCTGAGTCCAGCTGGAGAAGGGCGGTATATAAATTAAATAAATAAATAAAATAATAAATAAATATTTGCAGTGAGAGGGATCTTGGAGACAATCAATTAAATATGAGCCAACAGTGTGCGGCAGCAGCCAAAAAAGCCAATGCAATCCTAAATTGCGTTAACAGAGGGATATAGTCAGGTACTAATACCACTGTATAAAGCCTAAGTAAGACCAGAATACTGCATCCAGTTTTGGTCAGCACACTATAAAAAATGATGTTGAGACTCTCAAATGAGTGCAGAGAAGAGCAACCAAGATGATTAGGGGACTGTTCTGTCCCCGTCCTCCACACACACAACCCACACAGACAGACGAAGGTTAAAGGAGTAGCACACACACGGAAGGTTCGTTATCACGGCTTGGCAGCCCTTTGTAAACCGGCTGCCAAGGTCTTTACTAAACAAGGGGTGGGGAAATACTTCCACCAGATAACAAAACACGTACACACCAATTGAGAGAAATATAATTCAAAAGTCCAAATCTTTCCAGCCGGCTGATGCTTAGCTCCAAGGACTAGCCAGGGTAAAACTTTGTCCATCACAGAATTCCAACTGCTACCCCACTCCTTTATAAAACCTGTGGGGTGTGGTCCTGTGACTCAGCTAATCCCTGGCACGCTTCCTCATTTGTTGGGCTCTCTTATCACGCTGGCGCTGACGTGGGTCCAGCCACCTCTGGCCTTCCTCATTATCCTCTGACTGATCGGAGACACCTGGCTCCTCTCATCTCCTCTCCTTTGGCCGGCAGCTGATGAATTACCAGGGAGGAGGGGCCGGGGGAGGGAGCCCTGGCTGGCTCCTCTCCCTCCTGTTCGGAGCCTTCTTCCTCCGATGCAATAGGATCGGGGGTCGGAGCCACAACAGGGACTGGAGGCTAAAATATATGATGAATGGTTTCAGGAACTGGGCATAGCTAGGCTAGTGAAGAGAAGGACCAGAGGAGACATGATAGCAGTCTTTCAATACTTGAAGGACTGCCACAGAGAGGAGGAGTTCAAACTATTTTCCAAAGCACCTGAAGGACAGGCAAGGAATGTATGGAAACTGAACAAGGAGAGATTCAACCTGGAAATAAGGAGAATTTTTTTGACAATGACAGAAAGCAACCAAATGAACAGCTTGCCTTCAGAAGTTGTGGGAGCTTCATCACTAGAAGCTTTCAAGAAGAGACTGGACTGCCATCTGTCAGAAATGGTGTAGGGTCTGCTTGGGCAGGGAGTTGGACTAGATGACCTATAAGGTCCCTTCCAGCTCTGTTAATCTGTATCTAAGTCCATATATATATTTGGGAGAGATATTAAAATTTAACTGATTTAATAAGAAAAGTAAGGAAATCTTAAAATTTTGAAATACATATTACATAAATGTTGGATTTACACTTAATGATATCTTATAGAACAATGAAATTAATAAAAGGTATGGGGGAATATCTTTTTATTTGTCATTAAAAAGCAGTGTTGACACTGTACAGTAACCTGGATTTATTTCAGAGTTAAAATACTCTATTCTGTAAACTCTGAATAGCAATCAATCAATACAGTCAATAAAGCCAATAGTCATTGATGATGGCAGCTAGATTCAAACATTTCTAGAAGGCTGCATATCATTTAGATGCTTTTTTATTTACTTGTATACTCTTTTGTTGTGATCAACAAAACTCAAACACATTGCAAATTACAAAATTGGATGATCTATCTAGAAAAACACTCTACGTGAAGATTATTTTATAGATCAAAGCAATACTTTTTGTTTTCTGTTATTTCCCCTCCTCTGTGTGTACAGCTCCCCTCTTTGCAAATTTCTGTCCATGATTTTATCTCTTAGCGTTTTTTTACCTGTTGTGTTTTTTACAATGTATGATTTTAATGTTTTTCAATGTTTTTATGTTGTAAGCTGTCCCAGAATTGTTGGACAAAATAAAATAGTAAATAATTTGCTTTCCACAAAAAGCCATAAGTATGACTGAAAAAAAAGGAAATCGCTGTGAATGGATATATAAACTTATTAGTACATTCATGCATGCTACATTTACACAACTATCTTAAAAACTATTTTTGGTGGCATAGGGTTTTATAGCAGACAGAATGTCCCTGTTATTTCATTTCTGTTATTTATCCCAAAATATGTGAATTGTGTGAAAGCCGACGGCTTCTATTAAAGTTCCAAGTATTGTGAGGGGGTCAACCTATTATGCAGCAGCAATGGCACTAATTAAACTATAGCACACTTTAGTTTTATCTATTCTATTTCTATATTCTTGACTTGTTATTTATTTTTTTGGCAACACAGTCAGCTTTAATAATTTTTTTCATTTATCAGGAAAATTTCACCTTAATGCTTATAATATATATTTGTATTAAAAACAATTTAGTAGCCTTTCTGGAGGGAAGGCTTCATGACACTTTGATACATATTAGCATTCAATATTTTTCTCCGATATAAACCTCTGAGCTGCAGGTAGCAGTTTTTTTAATGTATTAATTTCTGGTTCTGTACTGGTTTTACATACTGTTACTGATACACTTAGACTTTTACAAGAAGAATATAAAGCTTTCTCTTGCAATGATCATAGTTCAGGACTGTTAGTTCTACAGAGAATGTACAACACAAAGTCATATGAACATATGAAAGAGAACACTTCATATTTCATAATCGTCATCGACCAATCAGTCATGTCCAACCCATCGCCACTCTATAGAACAGCACTCTCTATCCACCATAGGCATCTCACTGTCATCCTTTATAGTGCCAGTGGGTACTAGGGTAGCCCGTTCTTCTTCTGCTGATCACTCCCACATAATTGACTTTTTGAATGAGTCAGCTCTCGTGTTATGACCAAACTATGAAAGCATATGTTTGACAATGTTGGCTTCAAGTAATATTTTTTGTGAGATCCAGTCTAGGACTTCATTGCTTGTTATTTTTGCAATCCATGGGATGTGTAATAGTCACCTCCAACACCAAGTTCAAAGGTGTTCACCTTTCTCTTACCTGCCTTTTTCAGAGTCCATGTTTTGCAGCCATAAATAGCATTTGAAAAAAATTATTGAATTAACTAATCTGGTTGTGAAGCTGATATCTTTACTCTTCCAGAAGTTATTCATGCTAAACATTGCAGTTCTTCCAAGTGCTACATGCCTTCTGATCTCAGGGCTGCAGTCACCACTTTGGTCGATTTTAGAGACCAGGAGGATGAAGTCCTTTATTGTTTTGATATCTCATTGTTAATCTGCACTCTCTGACCTATGTGTTCTCTACAATTGTAATTATCTTTGTTTTCTTGATATTAAGTTGGAGTCTAAATTTTTCACATTCATCTTTGATTCTCAAGATTAAACAATCCAGATCTTCCTTGTTTTCCATGAGCAATGTTATGTCTTCTGCATATTGGAGGTTATTGATAGTCCTATCATTGATTTTAATGCCAATATTATATTCTTCTGAATGTGCATTTGTCATAACTATTTCTGGGTACATGTACGATTAATTAGATAAGGTCTGTCTATGGACAAATTAGAGGGAAACTAGATGGTTTTATGGAAGTTGAGATTTAAATGGAATAGGCATATTGTTCCCTAATCATACCTACAGTAAATTGTATTCCAAATTATCTACCTGACTCAGGGTATAAAGCTGTATAACTGTATATAACTCTATATGAAAGATAATGATGTGACTGCATTCCTCGCCTCATTCACTCCCCCACATTTAGTGTATCTATTTCTTTTTGGGGTTATTTTAGAAAAGGCCATTTAAACAGCAATTTATGACTATCAATTTGTTCTGGCCATAATCCTCTGATTAGTTCAGGTCCCTAGTGCCTTCCATTCTTACTAAATACACAATTTAGTGGAGCCCAGTCTTTGTTGCTAGGTAATTATTACTTATAGTTTGAAATGAAGCTCAGTTCCAAGCCATTTGCATTTATGTGCTGAAACTAAATGATTAATACGAATTTTTATACATTTTAGGTTTAATTTCTCAGTCTAATGAAATAATAAATTTAAACTCATCTCCAAAAAGAATCTACTACTCTTTTATTCAGTTCTGCATATAATTGGAAACATGGCTGTAGTATAGTTGAAGAAACTATTTAAAATTTAGATAGTTTATTAGCAGTGGAGTAAATGTTTCATAGTATTTCCCATTTATTTTCGTCACATTTAGTCTTTCAAAATTAACATGTTCTAATTTCCAAAAATTATGTTTTCAAATTGGTATCTCTTTTGGCTTGGGATGATTGAAAATGCACTAGGATTATTTATACTCCTCTGTTTGTCATGGCCGTGAGTCCCAGGAGGGCATTACTGCTGCATCTGATCACTGTCAGCCATTTAGCACTGCCCAGGAAGCATGTGCAGCTTAAGCAATGCTATGAACGTGAGTGACTTTTGCTCCCCAATACACTACAATTAAATCAGATTAATTATGAATTGAAATGTTAATACATATTTTCTATTAACTGAACTTTCTATCAACTGGTATGACAATATTACTTAAATCAACGGGAGCAATTCATGGAAATCCCCACCTACTCAGTGTTTGTGTAATAAAAGGTAGCAAAGAAGGAAAGTTTTTATTTCAAAATATCTGGGTCAGGGTCAGAAAATAACTTCATCTATTTCACAAGGGAATTATAATATTAGTATAAACATTTGCGGATTAATTTATAGTGCAGTCATTCAGAACAAATTAAAGATTATTTAGTCCGATCAGATTCTAAGGGTCAAGTTATACGATACACTTATGTACTAGTGTACAGCTTCCTTACTAGACTTTATTCTAGGACAGGGGTCTGCAACCTTAAGCACTCAAAAAGCCATTTGGACCTGTTTCTCACAGAAAACAAAACACCGGGAGCCACAAAACCTGGGTGGGTGTGGCCAACTCAATGTCACTCACTTCCACTAATCACATGACCCCCTATCCATGCCTACCCAGCCGTCATTAGGGCAGAGAACCAGTTGTTAAAAAACACCGGGAATCACAAAACCCTTTCGATATATCTCTCTCTCCCCTCTCTCTTCCCTCCCCCCCCCCTGTTTCCCCCCCCCCCCCCCCCTCTCTCCCCCTCTTTCTATATCTCTCTGTCTCTGCCCTGGCCACTTCTCCACCCCCTGCTGTCACCCTTACCTTCTCAGGCCAGGCAAGGAGTGACTTGGAGGGGAGGGCGAGGAGTGGGGCCAGCAAGTGGTGGGATCACCTGACAGGGCACCACAGCAGAGGGCTCAAAGAGCCACATGTGGCTCTGGAGCTGCAGGTTGCTGACCCCTGTTCTAGAGTAACCACATAGGGGCCTCAATTATAATCAGGACTAAGTATGAGAAACAAATATATTCTCTAAAGACTTTGAAAGAACCATCCCATCCCCATAGATGTGCAAAAATGTGCATACCGCAAGCATGGGAAACAGTGCCCCATTTCTGCCACTCCAGAATATCTATGATAGGAGAAGAAATTGGTAATTGCATTTACTAGACAAGATTCAATTACTTTAGACAGGATAACAGGTGAGAGAGGAAAAAACACCCCTGGCCTTATTGTGATAAGCCTTAAAATGTGAACCTAGTATTTCACAGAGAGTGAGACCACACAACACCAACCCATAAAACAATCAGTTTATGTGGATTAAGTTTTTTTCACCAACATTCTTTCCACATTTTTACCTGTTCCTATTAAATTAGATATATTGATTTACAATTTATTGATTAAATTAATCTCTTTCTCACACACATATCTTGTGCTGTTGCATTGGGTGGATGTATACATAGAAATATTGGAAGGATGGAAGGCCCATTCAAAGCAGATAATTGTCCTGATAGTTTTAATTTATGCACATATGCAAAACTTTAAGACTTGAAACTTCTAAAAATCAAGAAGAGTATTTGTGTCCTCAAAGCAAGAGAGGTTTCTCAAAGGGAAAGATAGAATAGATAGCATTTTAGTGGAAAATAACAGCAGAGAAAAATAAAAAGAACCGAGTAAGCCTTGTCAGAAGTTCTTTTTTAAAAAAAAATTAAGAATTTTTTACAAAATAAAAGCAATATGAGAAAAAAATAAAGAGAAAAATGGTGATAAAATAATAGAATAATGAAAGAGAATCTTGTCAGAAGTTCTAAAAATAAACGGGAGGTGTAGTTCTTCAAAGCCATCACATAAAAAGAAGTATGCATGGGTGTTTTCCATTTTAGTTTGTCTGGAGTTCAAATCTCACCTCCCCTGCTAGAGTTTGAGTTGGGTAGATTTATGATAGAAAAATTAAATGCATTACTTTTAGTTGAGAAATTAAAGTATAAGAAATCATTTGTTTCTCTGCATCCAGTGTTTCTATGTAAGAACAGATTAGAATACTTTCCCAGAATTTTTTAAAAAAATTTTTTTAAGTGCGAGAAGAAATGGAACGGAACACTGAAGCATGCTATAAGCCCAAAACTGAGGGTAGAAAAGCTGTCTTCTAGTTTTATATTTGGGAATAAAGAAGTTTCAGGACCATCGTAAAATGGGAACAGCTCAACCACTATAACATCATGCCCTTGGAGACCAGCTTAAGCAGGTAATACAGATAAAGAGCACAAGTGATGGCAAATAAAAATTTGGAAAAATCTAGTAAAATTGAAACATCATGGATCAGCAACCCAGTAAGTCATCAGTTACACCAGCCCAATCTTTTGGGGAATATATGTTATATTTGAACTTTGAGAGATAAAGGGTATATCCCATAAACAGGAAGTTCAAGAAGTATGGTTATGTGGAGTAAAAGTCAAGTTTGATTTTAATTTTAATAAAAATCAGTTTAATGTAATTGAATACTTATTTTATGATCACTTACTAAGCATTTAGTCATTTTCTTTCTATACTATAAATTGATTGCTTTTAGGGTCTCGTGAGATGAGGGACAGCAATCTGTTTATCCGTGAATTGAAATGCAACATTTTTCCTAGTTTAATTTCAAATTGGAATAGATCCAAATAATTGTCTGTGTTAAACATTTTAATACTTGAATGCTTTGCTCAAAAACTAAAAGCAATTGTATAATAGTTGTCTGCACTGATGAAAGCTAAATTAACATTAGCTTTGTTAGAAAGCTTTGCATTTACTTTATCTTTAACAGCAGGAGAGATCACACGACCATTTAAAGACAAATTCATTCTAAAGGTCAAGTCCCCATTCTAGCAATTTTAAATATATATGAATACCATTGATTCATATAAAAGGTATTCAAACTGCCAAGTACTTTATATTCTTAGGTTGCACAAATTGAAGCATGTCCACTGAAACATGACTAGCTACGCTCCTCATTAAATCTGTTCTTTATTCTCTCATCAGTAAAATACGTGTATAATTTTACCTACAAAACAAAAACAAATGTGCCACAGCAAGTTTTCAAGATTGCTATAATCTGATCTATAGAAATATGAAATAAAGACTGACTTTCAATGTGTTGGATAAAAAACTATTTGAAGTAGGCCAATGGTTGTCATGGAGCAGGCAAATCCAACATGGATATAAATTTCTACACCTTCAATGCAAACCCTGAAAGCATCTTCATTAACTCAGACAAGGGTGGCACAATTGTTCAGTGGTATTATAACTAGTGCATTAGTAGAATTCCAGTGCTGTAATTGGGGGGGGGAGGGGGTTGTTCTCCATATTTATGCTCTTGGAAGACTTCAACTTGTTTTTTCTAGGAGTGGCATCTGAGGTAGCTTGGGACTCTGTGGCTATGATGACAGCTATGGGCCTGTTTCATACAGTCCAAAACATAATAACAATAGCACTTGGATTTATATACCACTTCATAGTGCTTTGCAGACCTCTCTAAGCAGTTTACAGAGTCAGCATATTTCCCCCCAACAACCTGGGTCCTCATTTTGCCCACCTCAGAAGGATGGAAGGCTGAATCAACCTTGAGCCTGGTGAGATTCGATCTGCTAAATTGCAGACAGCCAGCAGGCAGCAGCCTGCAGTACTTCATGAGCCACTCTGGCTCATAATAGTAGTCCTGTGTCTGACATGGTTTTTATGTCAACAGTAGCAAAGTGTTTTTGGATTTTGAAGAGATACTAATTTCTCCTATCATGATTAAATCACTCCCTGGTATGCCTGTGGTTTTCTGATGTCACCCTCCACCATGGGAGTCTGGATCTATTTGATAGGTCCATTCAGGCAACTGATTGTCTTGTTTGGGTTCCAGAGGGAATTTGGGATTGTTCCAGATCTGCTGCATAGGTCTGACTTAAAGCTGGTTGACGCCCGGAATGAAAAGAAATCTGAAGCCTTAGATCAGATCTATCTGAGTTGTTTCTCCATGCTCATGGATTCCAGAATTCACTCTGGTTTATGCTTAGGGAGATGAAACCTCTGAAAAGATGCCTAGGGAACCATTGATGGATAAAGAACGACCTGACTGAACATGGGCTATAGCACTTACTAAAGCCTACCTCATAGCAATAAGAACTGCAAAATGTGATTGTTTCTCCACCCATATTGTCTCTGTGGTACACCTATAGTGCCTTGTTTTGGGTGACCTGGAGTTTCTTTGGAGGAAGTAATTCCACTTCACCCACAGGGTTGCAGTGAGGAATACTTTGAGCATATGGTGGATAAAGTTTCTCAGAATATTCTTGCTCCTGAGATCAAAAAGGCCCCAACACTGCTGACCTTTTATAAGGCACTAAAGACTTTGATCTCTGACCAGACCTGGGATGCCAAGTGTGTGAAGGGGCTTGTTTTCTTGAGATGGATGGATTGATATAAGTAAGTAAGTAAGTAAGTAAGTAAGTAAGTAAGTAAGTAAGTAAATAAGTAAGTAAATAACCAAACAACCCGTAAAGACAGGCACAAAAAGGGAGAACAAGAACAAGCACACATGCAAACACACACACTTTCGTCAATAATAATTCCCTAACCATAATATTTTTAGAAACAACCATATTTACGTAGTTATCTCCATTCCTTTTTTCATTTCTTAGGATTCCTTTTTTTTAAGAGCAAAAAATCTTAACAATAATAAGTAATGTATTTCTTTATAACAATTATATCCTTAATATTTTTTTTTCCTGTTTCTCAGCAAAAAAGCAAGGATTACTCAGTTCACACATGGACTGAGATTTCAAATTAACCTACTCACAGCTTGATCATGAATATCACTTCAAATCCCATCTCCAGATATTTGATAAACTTGCCTGGTACAAAGAAAACCCTGGACTACTTTCAAAGTAAGCATCAAATAACAGTGCCTTTTGAAGTTGCTGTTTGGTATTAATCTACTTTCTATACTAACTTCTTCTGAACAGTCCATAAATTCTATAAGTAGCTAGGCTCTCTGTGGCTATCTTAATGAAATTCCTGATGAGCACTTAGGCACCTTATGAGAAATAGAAGAGATGATACAACTAACTATCTTTCTTTTTCCATTACCCCTGCTGCCCTAGCAGTTCTCTGCTGTAGATGCTCTTCCTTACATGGAAACATAGAAATCTGTAGCAATGGTTTCTGAGTGAAACAGTATAACTATAATCCATTTAAATTGGGTTGTAGCTGGGAGAATAAATAATTATAATGGCTCATTTGTATAAATTTGTTTAAAGTAATGTGCTGAACAATCTTTTGAAAGGAAGTTGGTATACAAAAATTATATGCCAGCAAATAGATTGGAATATATTTTCACATTTCCTTTCTTATATTTATATGTATTGCATGCATGAGGGTATTCTAATAAAGGATTTGGAAAGCACTCAGTCATCTTGTAGGATGTCAACAAATGCTTCCCCTAATATTGCATTCAATATCCCAATCCTTTTGAAACACAGGCAGGAGATAGGGATGAAATTCTATTTGGTTTTTGAATGGTATAAATGTCTGAAATGGATTTGGTTCTATTCCAGGAAGAACTAGGAGTCCTGGCCCCAAATAACAGATCCAATAAAAATTTCACATTGCAGGTCTAGTACTGGAACTGCAGTGATTATTAGTAACTTCTGGGTACATGTCACTGCTTTTGAAACCTCTTTTTTTGTTTAAGACACGGACATTTATAAAATTGCATTCTTTGAATAGAATCTGCTTATCCTATAACCTTCTCAGTGGTATCTCCTCTATCAAACAGCCTGGTCCCATGAGAAAAAGTCTTGGATCTTCTAAAGATCTTTGATGAAATGGAGGTAGAATGTTCCTTTGAGGATGTTGGACCATGGTGGAAGAGTGCTGTTCAGTTTTTATTTATATGATTTTGTTGTTTTAAACCTAATCATAGTTTTGAGTAATGTGTAAGGTACTTGGAGTAGGTCTGACTAGAGTACATAAAATAATAAATTTATAAATAGGTAAATAAATTTTATTTTGCAAATTTGTATCTAAATATTTTCTTGACTTAGGAAGCTGTGATAGACTGGACTAGCAAATAACAAACTTACAAATAGTTTCTAATGGCCAAATCATTAACTTGCTTAGCAAAGTCAAGGCTTTTATATTAATGCATCTTTGTGAATCATCGTTAATTATGTTAGACAATGTATTTTATGTTAAAATAACTATTCTTTAGCAAAGTGCTGCATTTATATTATAAAAATAGTAAGTGAAATCAATAGGACAATCTAGAACCAAAGTGATCAATCTCTAGGTTTTTCTGCTTCCTGTGCCACCTACTAACCTCCCCATGATTGCTGCTGTGCTCCATGAGAGCTTTCCTGCAAGCTTCCCATGTGACAATGCATGAACAGGTGCAAAGAAACCTCTCCTACTCTCAAGTCAGTGAGCTGGACCTGTCTTTCAAGTAAGCATATCAAAATCATGAAGACCACTGTAAAAGAATGAAAGATATTGTGTGAAGCCACACTATGGATAGCAATGCATGCAGTTTATTTAAATTGGCATATGGTATATTGTCCAGCTCATCTTCTTAGTGATGACAGGTGACTTCAGACAGGTGTACTGCTGGAAGTAAAATGTATGAGAGTGATGACTGTAACAGAATTTTCCCTATGCTGTTTTCTCTTGAATACCTGAGACATCTCTGCTATTTTGTTGAGTGTTATTTCAGATGACAGCCACTATATCTGCCTAGAAAGGAATGGGAAAGAAGGATAATGTTTCTCAATATGGATGCTAAATTTTCATATATTGCTGAATGACTGAATCATTCTACATCATTATTACTTCTCCATCTGTATGTGTTTTCTATGGATGGTACTGTGAGGATAAGAATTTGTTAAGCAAGCAGTAGAGAACAGTTGTGCTGGGAATCCTGCTTTGAGTTATTCTAACCCACATGGTCACACGCATACATGCCTGTATAGTGTCTGGGTGGTATAAGATGTAAACCGGGCAATAAAATTAAACCAATAATTCAGAAATCTTGCTAACAAATGTCTAAGTTAAAAAAAATCATTCCCAGCTTATGATAGGAACAAATGACCAAAAATCCCAAGATAAAGAAAGGACATTGCTTTTCTGTATTCTTATCTCTGGTCAGGGACAAAGGAATAGAAAATGAGTAAGAAAAGAGATATGATTCCTTCTGCACTGACATAATGCTTGTGGAATAAATATTAAATTGTGCTTAGTTTTTAAATATTGAAATGGCAGCGTATATTTGCTTTGATTGATCCAAAACTATGTTAAATATTGTTCCTTTTTACATTTTTGATAAAATTTATGAAATGTAGATTTTTAAAAAGCTCAAAAACAGTGATTCAGAATCCATCTATAATAACATATTTATTGCCTTATTATATGTTTATACAATGAAAAGTCAAGTCCAAGTGCACAAAAAAGTTCTGCTACTTCTAATTTTGATCAGCTCAAATTAGGTTTACTTTATTTTGTAGAATTAATCCAATTACTATTCAATGCTCTTGAAAACTACAAAAGCAAAAACAATGAAGTTAACAGTTTTAAAAGTAATAATAAATCCCTCTATAAAGAGGCTTTTATATGCATTTACAACCAGTTGTAGAATCCTGGCTTCACTTGAATGTGATTTGTGACCCTTTTTGATAACTTACAGCCAAAAATGCTACATACCCCCATTTGGGAAGTTATATTTGCTTAATGACCATATGATTCATTTAAAGAATGTACGATTAACTTAATAACCATTGTAAAAATGGTCATAAAATGTCTTGGCTTACGATCGCTATGACTTATGATGGAAATTTTAGTTCCCATTATCGTTGTAAGTCAAAGACAACCTGTATAGGTACACTCCAGCTAATTAAATCTTTTAAAGTCTATCAGAAGAAATTTGAATCACAGTGAACACTCTGTTTAAAATCAATATATTTATTTATTTGTTCTTATAGAAGAACAAAAATTCAATCAAACACAGACACATAATACAATATAAGCTTAAAATCAGTTCTTTTTTAACAATGAATAAAACCTTGTCCATTCACATTTATTGATCAATCTTTTCTTAACATCATGACCCAGCTAATCGCAAGGTGGAGAGTAAATACATTTCTTCAGTCTGGGATTTTAAGTGAGAGTGGTAGTTACTTTGGAACAATTAAACCTTTCGTTTTTAACCACAATCCGATTAGTTCAGAGTTCTTTATATATCCCTAACTTCAAAGATTCCAGAATATTATTCAACATTATATTAACATCTTTAAGTCTTATTTGTATACTCAAAACCAACAATTTTATATTACACCAAAACAGGGAAGCCATAGAACAAACTCACACCACCTGTGTCAGACTCCCTTCAAATATGCTATCCTTCCCACAAAGAAGGGAAGCCACATCCTTCTTTAAATATATTGCCGACGTGTATAATGAACATTAAAAAGAATGTTTAAATGAATTAATATGTTAAGGTAATAAAATGCATTTATTTATTTATTTCAATCATTTATATTGCTGCCCATCTCAAATCAGTGACTGTAAGCTGCGAAAAATCATAAAAATGATTAAAATAGTTAAAATACAGTACAAAAAAGAAATTAAAACCAAACCCATTGCAAGAGTTATTATAACCTATCAGTATCAACCAGGAAATAGGGCCCTTTACACACTTAAGAGAGATTTAAGAATATATTAAGAATTAATATATTCAGTTGTCTTCAATATTACAATAGCAATGTAAATTCAAAAGAAATTGTGGTTCCACTAGTGCCTGCATGTTTAAAATGTTTTGTGCAAGCATGCTGTAGAATCAACAACTACTGCAAATAACAGTGTTACATATTGCAAAAATACTTGTATTATAAGTTTCAACAAATGCTATCAAAGTATGTGTTCTGATAGTTGTTCAAAAGTAAGAGTTTTGTGGCAGAGATGTGGAGAACTGACTAGCAATTGCAGGGGCCACAAGGCAAATATTGGATACACAAAGGCGTAAGGAATTTTGTGACATTTATTCATACTTATCCCTTAAGATCTCAAGAATGGAACTTTAAACTGAAAATCAATATCAAACTATTAAATTCGATTATGATATCCAGCTAAAGAGAGAAGCCATCTTAGCAGTAGTAATTGATGGTGTTCGCAATCCTGTTCTTCATCTGTGCTGGTTTGCCAGCTTCAGCTGAGGATGTTTACACAGGCTGTTCTCTGTCTTCTGGGTCTCTTTCCTCCCTTCTGGCATCCTATGCTGAAGGAATATCTCCATTTTAGCTGGTTCAAAGTAGGCTATATTGAAGTTGGGAGATTCTTTAGAGGCCTGATTAGGAAAGTCCAGCAGCAGTTTGTTTTTCTGTTAGCTTTTGCTCTGCTGTCAGCATGAGTCCACCTTCAACCTCCAGCCCTTCTTTCTTGTCAGTGCAGACTTTAAGCTCAGCAGTCACTGAATCTGAAAATCCTCATTCCCTGCTGATAGGCTGATTTTCAAAGAGGTTGTTGTTTTCTTTCACCACAAGTTTCTGCAAAAAGTCATGCTACCAGAATGACATAACCGGCTACAATATCATTCATTCATTTATATTCTGCAATGAACCTCGAATTTTAACAGAAATACTTTTGTCAGCTTCTGCTGGGTAGCTCTCAAACCTAACATCTGGATCCCGTATCAGTTTAGAGTGAAATGCTTTCTTTTAAGAAGAATTTTGTTTTACAGTGGCAAGCTATAAGAGGAAACACAAGACTATCTCTGAGGAGTAGTTTTGAGAACTCCTTTTGCCTTTACTCCCTCCGCTCTTGCAAATTTGATTTCTGGCTTGGTTTTAATGCCAATGACATTTATAGAGATAAGTTAACATTTGGGGGACATGGAGGCATTCTTTTAAAAGGTTGATTGGGTTATAAATCTCATCACTGCTAATCCTTGAATGTACAAAAAAAAAAGGATAATTAATCTCAGCACTTTAAAATGTGTGGATGTCAACTCTCAGAATTCCGCAGCCAGCATGCTGGGAGTTGACGTCTACACAGTAGCTGAGGTTAAGAAATAATGCAGTAAGGAAATACCACTTTATCTCTAGGAGACAGCCCAAAATGCTTTTATATATTTGCCCTGAGTGGCCAACCTAAGCTGTGCAAAGACAGAATTAAAAACCTGATCTGGACAGGGAGATAGCAAAGGGGGAAAAATTATCTTCTATTTATCTATAGCTAAAGTCACTTAAGCTGCATAGGTAGGATAACCAGTTCTTTTTCCTTCCTTCCTGGCCTTTGAGCAATCTGAGGTCAGGTCTCCTGGATGGCCTTCACAACCAATGTGATCATGAAGCATGTAGAACAGGAGTGGGTTCTAAAAATTTTTACTACTGGTTCTGTGGGCATGGCTTATTTTGTGGGCATGGCTTGTGGGGGTTAATGTGACTGGTTGGGTGTGGCCACCTTTTTTTTTTTTTTACTTTTAAAAGCATTTGTTCTACAACCTTAAGAGGTTGCTTTTAGAAGCCTCTGGCGATCAGGCAAGTCAGCTGGGATCTCCAGAGGCTTTTAAACGCTTTTTTTTCCTACAACCTCTTCGGCTAAAGAGGTTGTAGAAAAAATGCTTTTAAAAGCCTCTGAGATCCCAGCTGAGTTGTGCGATCATCAGAGGCTTTTTAAAAAAAACTTTTAAAAGCATTTTTTCAGCTGAAGAGGTTGTAGAAAAATGCTTTTAAAAGTTTTTTTAAAAAGGCCTCTGATGAGGTGGGTGTGGTAAGTGAGCGGTGACCGGGCCAGAGACCAGTTCAGGGGCATGGCCAGCCAATGTTATTACTGGTTCTCCAAACTACTAAAAAAAATTACTACTGGTTCTTGTGAACCAGTGCGAACCGGGAGCAACCCACCACTGATGTAGAACTATCAGCAACTCCCACACAGCTGGACTCCAAGGAGATTGTTTGATCTTGCAGCATTATATATTGTGACACAAAGTGCCTTTCCTTATACCAGGGGTCAGCAACCCACGGTTCTGGAGCCACATCCCTCAGCTGCGGCTCTCTGTCACTCAAAATATGCTTCACAATCGCCAATGTGCGACGCCCGCTGGCACACAATTTATTGAGCTTTTCAACCCCCAGTACGCCAACCATAGATAAATAAGTTTTTAAATACATAGCATAAAGGTAAAAAATGATATATGCAGTGTTATCTTCATTTTAGATGTCAAAAGGGTTTTGTGGCTCCTGGTGTTTTCTTTTTCTGTGGGAAATGGGTCCAAATGGCTCCTTGAGTGTTTAAGCTTGCTGACCCCTGCCTTATATTGATGTATTGTGATAGCACAAGTTCTTATGAAAGGGACAATGTTGTAATCATTTTAACAAAAGTAGCAACATTTTGAGGATGCTTCCACACAAGTGTCTTTAGAACAGTTTGGAAAACCAGCTGGCTGCATCTAATCAGCTAAGCCCAGATCATACAACTCTCTCAGCTTGTCTAGGTATCCTGATCCAGGAAGCCAAGATCAGGCTGAACTGATCCAGCCAAAATGGACAGTTTGGAAATATGATTGATAAAAACAAACAAACAAATAGCAGTGATGTGTATGTATTTTCTTCCCATTTTTCTGCAAAACTTCTAGAAGTTCAAGACCCAGGACTGTACTCCAATTATCCTTTCTCTCGGCCACTCCCTGAAATTTATTATCTTGCTTAACATAAGAAGTGTCTTCTCAGTTCTTCTTTTCCTTTTGTTGTGTCTTCGGCTCCCGAGCCCGGACCTTCGGAGGAAGAACCCTCCGAAAGTGAAGAGGAGGAGGAGGCAAGGCCCCCCTCTCCTGGCCCGTCCGGTTTGGCACCACCCCAGGCCCCAGCTGAAAGCCCTGAGGAGGAAAGCTCCTCTGAGTCAGATGTTAATGAGGAGAGGGAGTGGATTAATCCCAGGTGGTGACGATCAGAGAGACGGGCTCAGCAAAGGAGTGGGTGGGGCCGAGCATGAGGTGATGAGTCACAAAGCCAACACCCCACAAGGTATAAAAGGAGCTGACCTTACCTTGTTGGCTTTTGTGACGAACAAATTATTAACTTGGCTGCTTGTTTCCTGAAGTACTGCATCAGTTAAGTGTTTGCTAACCTTAAGACTGTTTGTTTTTGGACATGCCGGAGAGCCTTATCAGGGACTGGCCGTGGCAACTCAAAATAACAGCTGTCTTTATCTCTCCCGGGCTCGCTGCCAGCTTGTTGTTTATGAATGGTGAATAAACGACTTCTGTACACTTCTGTTTGTGTGTGTGCTTGTCTGGGCTCCTGAAGCAGGGAGGGGACAGAACACCTTTGCATTAGAATGTCAGACTTCCTATTCTAAAATACACGCATCTCTTGTTTCTCCTGGTTTCCTAAAACTCTCCCTTATCTCATGTTAAATATATGCTTATACAGGTCATATATTTGACTTACTTTTGCCACCTAATTGCTTTGTACATTTTGTCCCGCTGTTAGCCTTTACCTTTTCATGGCTTACTGCCTCAGTACTGATTGAAATTATGTCCCAATGACTGCTACTTTCCCTTTTATTGTTCTTTTCCACCAAAATTGTTATCATTTTGTGGTCCCTCAGTAAAATCTGAATCTTTGTCAGATGCATGTGCAATTGTTATTCTTGTGGTTCATATTTGCTGTTCTCTCTCACTTGCATTCCAGTTCCTGCATAAAACTGCTTTTTGCTAAAAACACTCCAAATGATAGATGATTTTGTTGACTGCTTCACTGCTGCCTTTACAGAACCCTTCTGTGAGAAGTATATATAGTCAAGTACACTAAAAGCATTTTATAGTAAAATGAAACTCACATTATTCTGGTATTATTTATTTTTATTTTCATATTCTTTATTATTATAAATTATAAATGCTGAAATCTGATTTAAATATTTTCCCTTTTCGTACAGAGATACATAATATCTGCTCTAATCAGGAAGGGCATTTGGCCAGTAAATGCTGAGCTTCAGTCAGTAGACCCGACTCTACCCTGAATTACAGGATCGTAAAAAGGGAGTAGGGTACCATAGATTCAATTAATTAAAAAACTGAATTGAAAGAATTTTAAAAAGTAGTTATCTTAGTAATATCTAAGATTATGGGGGAGAAATTACAAACTAACAATGTCAGCTGCTTATAAAGAAAATCTTTACAAAATGTTCTACTGATGGCATTTGCCACCAACGAGATTGGCCAGGATGTTCTTGCATAGGTCTCTGAATTGTTGGAGGTGTGGACACAAACAAGGGACATTCTACCACATGTGGTGGATCTGTCCTAAGATTAGAAAATTTTGGGGCAAGATTAAAAAATGGCTGGATGAAATAACAGGGGAGAAGATAGAAAGAAATCCAGAACTGTTTCTCCTTGGTATTCTGGAAGAGAAAATGCAGAAAAGTATACAGTATATCATATTACACATAGTAACGGCAAATAGAATTGTGATAGCACAAAATTGGAAACAACCAGACACCCCTCCAGATTAAATCATAATAAAAAAATATATGAATATGCAGAGATGGACAGATTATCTATGGAAATGAAGGAGAGGGAGGACACCGAGTACTATTTAATATGGAATAGAATAAAATTTTATTACAGTCATCGACCAGCAATAGACATACAATGAATTAAAATTACTTCTGACATTAATTGTGAGTAACATCTCTGTTATAAAAATACATGATCTCAATCCTAATTTACATGCTTGTAAATATGTGGGTAAATGTATCGTTATAGATCTCAAAATATTGGCACCAGTTGATATTATAATTCGGTAACCAATTTTTTTCTTGTGGATATTGCAGCAACACAAAAATTTGCCACTGCACGTGTGATAGCCGGATTAGATTCTTGGAGGAGAAAGCCTATATAAAAGTCCTCTGTCCTCCCTGGCAATCTCTCTAGTAAGGGGAGAATGTATATTGACCTACATACTCTGTATAATTCACAGTACAATAAAACATGTGAGATATCTTTGACTTCTCCCTTTCCACATATACATACCCGTTCTGCTATCGGTGTTCTGCCCTGGAGAAGTGCTGAGGGAAGAATATTAAATCTGGCTTTGAAGAAAGCTATTCTTTGTTTTGGGAAGATCAGATCGTTTAGATATCCTGCTGATTCCCACACACCCTGCTTGATTCTGTCCCTAATGTGGAGAGGCAATCTATTTAGTTCTTCATGGAACTCCATGTCCTTCATTCTGTCAATTACTACTTGCTTTGTTTTGTCAAAGCCGAGGGAAATTAGGAATACAGATGAAAGCCCATAAGAACCCAGCTTGTGATCTATCGCCTGTTTCCAGGGGGAGGGGAAGTTGTCAGTCAGCACTAGCGGAAACAGTCCCTCTGGAAAGTAATAAATTTTCAGCCAATAAATGATCATCATTTTCCAGGCTCTTACCTGAATTTGAGGCATACTTATCTCAATTCTTATCTGGGCATTTGGAGTTCCATTGGGTGCAGCTAAGATGGCTCACAGGAATTTGGTTTGTATAGTTTCTAGCAAGTTTTTCTTTGCTAGGATTCCTGTTTGTGCCCCATAAAGAATTTGTGCCAATGTTTTGGTCTCAAAAAGTTTTAAGGCAGCAGGTACTAACTGACCTCCGCCTGTATAAAAGAAGTGTTTAATTGCATTTGAGGACCTATTGGCTGCTTGCAATGTTTGCTCCAGGTGTGCCTTCCATGTCCCTTGCGAGTGGAAGATATCTAAATGTTCTAACCTGTTCCAATCTGTGTCCTTCAATTTTCCAAGAGTATTGTCTGGGTCTTTTAGCAAAAACTAAAATTTTTGATTTATCAAAATTAACGACCAATTTGTTCTGTCTACAGAAGCCAAGCATTGCCCTAATTGCTCTCTTCAGTCCTATGGGCATTTGTGAAATTATAGCAGCATCGTTGGCATAAAGGAGAATCGGGATTTTGCGTTGTGCTATATTTAATACAGAATAAATGGTATTCCTGGCAGGAGAGTAAACATAAAATTTAAGGGATGTTTTTGTTATGAGATCAAATTGTAAATAGAAATCAAGATATAAAGATGTAAGTTTAAAATAGAGATATTTAGAAGTAGAATTTGTGTAAAGAGGTTAAATAGGTTAGAGATACCGATGCAGAAACGTTATTAGTATTGAAATTTTGATGTGTTTGTTTTTGGTTGTTTATATCTTTTGTTTTGTGTGTGTGTGATTTTTTTTTTCTTGCTTTTTTGTGTATTATGTTTCTTTTTGTACTGTGTATTTTAATCTTTGGAAACTTAATAAATATTTTAATTTAAAAAACTGAATTGAAAGAATTTTAAAAAGTAGTTATCTAATGTTGCTATTTCTATATCATTAAATATAAAGACAGGTCCATGAGATAGAACTGACTATATGTATATGTATGCATATGAAAATGCATACGGTGCATTCAGAAAGTATTCAGAACCCCTTCACTTTTGTTAATTTAGTTGACAAAATTCTAAACTTCTGTTTCACTTTTGTAATTGTAATTTTTCAGAAGTTTAGTAATATAAAGGGTTTTGTAGAATGTCTATGGCTTGACTAGATCATGGATTGACTTGTACATTCCCAAATGATTGGTTTCTAGGTATTGGCATTAGGGAGAAATAAGAAATTCTATGATATACCACAGGAGTGTATTCTGGTATTATAAAATATCTGTCTTCAAACTGATAAGCATTGAATGAATAAATATTATTTCAAAGCAAATTTAGCAGCCTCAAAATAAGTAAAGTTGTTTTTATGTTCAACTGGGTTTAAATACTTCTGGGCAGCTTCCTAAATGATCCATCCAATTGCAAACTAGTGTTGAATGCGGAAAAGGTGTTTTATATGTATTTAACAGCTGTTTATAACTTGGGAAAAGGGGTAAATTACAATTTTGACATCTCTTCTCTAAAATATATATTTTCAAGTTGTTAAGCAAATTATAATTATAAATGTCTCAAATTCAGATGGTTACATCCCTTTCCAGCATGTCTGAAACATTATTTTTATAAGTATTTTCTTTTTAGTTTAACTTAATTCTAAAATGACCTCCAAAGAACATTGCAAAGGGAGATCTTAATTATTCATTACAACAATACAAGGAAAGGAAGGGGAAACAAGTTTTTTTTTAGTACGATTTAATTCCCTACCCATGTTGATTTAAAATATGTACCACTTTCCCTAAAATGTCTTCATTTAATAATCAATTTTAAAAGCCACAATAATACAACTTAATAAGCTATATAAAACACAGACATTAAAATGGATGACAGAAAATGGGGGAAACTAAATGCGTGAACTATTCACACAATAATCAGAAATACCTGGGTAAAAAGAGAGGTTTATAGCAAGAGCTACAACAATGCAATAGTAGCACCCTTGTGAGAGGATGGTTGTGAAGTAAAATACACTATGTTCTTTTCCTGTCACATGCATCTCCCGGAAGTTTATGAAGGGTCTACTCTGGAGGAAGGGATTAATTTAACAGTAATGCCGCTGTTTAAAATAGAGGGCTTGCTTGCTGGACTTGAGAAGTGACACTGGGATATCAATCCCTTATTCCATATTGTCTATAATAGATTTTGGAGGGGAAAAGCATGAGCTGCATGAAAGTGATGCAAAGTAGGTCAGATTATCTATTTATGAATTATGTTTTCTGGTTGAAAGAAAATTTTAGTCATTTTTATCAAATCTGGTGCTATCGACTACAAATTCCATGATTCCTAAGGATCTCTTATCTAACACTCTCAATGGTACTAAGATAGGACAATCAGTTTTGTCAAGCAGCTAAAGTTCTGCTATGGCATTACTGTACTTTTCTAGCAACACAAAATATACAACATAACTTTAGGTATTGTATGATATGGAATGGAATGGAATGGAATGGAATGGAATGGAATAGAATAGAATAGAATAGAATAGAATAGAATAGAATAGAATAGA
>WNWU01000048.1:6226668-6288113 GCA_012654045.1 Ptyas mucosa
TAGAATAGAATAGAATAGAATAGAATAGAATAGAATAGAATAGAATAAGCAATAGCACTTAGACTTAAACACCATAGTACTTTACAGACCTCTCTAATCAGTTTACAGGGTCAGCATATTACTCCCAACAATCTGGACCCTCATTTTATCGACCTCAGAAAGATGGAAACTGAGTCAACCTTGAGCCGATGAGAATCGAACTGTTGTCAACTAGCGTAATTAGCCTGCAATACTGCATTTTAACCGCTGTGCCACCACAACTCTAGAATATTCTTTATTGGCCAAGTGTGATTGAACAAACAAGGAATTTGTCTCTCAGTGTACATGCAAACAACAAAATAATATAAATATAAGATACCAATAGGACAAGGTAGTAGGAAAAGGAGAAGGATAATAGTAATATAGCCCTATTACATGGGTAAATATCCTTAGACCTAGGACAATATTGTGGAAATTAGGTGTTCACAGAGTCATGGCATGAGAGAAAAAACTAATAACCAAATGATTGTCTTCTGTTATCTGTCCAGGAAAGGAGTCAAGGCTTTCCTCACCAGCTGTTGTTTTAACTAACTTTCATCAATTTTGTTTTTTGTTTGTTGCTTTGTTTTATTTTCATCATTCATCAAGAGCAACCTTAATATAGAGGATTAAAATATAAATTGAAGTTATTAAGTTAAAAGATCAAAGTGCAAAGGGAAGGGGATAAAAATCATCTTTAAGAGGGCACTGAGAAGACTGCAAGTCATCCTGCCATGCTTTCTAACCTCCAATAACAGTCAGTTACTGTGTTAATCGATTGCTCCTTTACATCTATGCTCAAACTGAGTCCTGTTTTCCTGATTACAATCCTGCTGACATATTTCACAATGGTGGTAATAAATGTGTCAATCTCTCTCTGCCATTGGCCAGGCAGGTTGGACATCCTGTCATCAAAACACCTTAATTCAATCTCCCCTTCCAATTGCGGGTGTTCTTTCATTCAGGCTATGTTTAATAAATATTTAATGCTTCCCAATACAAAGAAGAGGAAATCCACCTTTCTCCATTGCTGATGGACGTATAATCAGAAGATACACAAGAAGACAGGGAGTATGAGAGATTGGAGAATTAAAATGACTCTTGCTGATCTCCCAAGTGAGAAAAAGTAAACTGATACATAATAACAAATCACCAAATAAAGAACTGTTGTTAATTTGCCTGCTTCACGAGCATGGATTTTTTTTATTCTGGCTCCAAAACAGATTTTTTTTTTAAAATGGAATTGCCTGAGGAGCATCTGCTAGTTTTAGATAGCAGGGTTAGTAGAGTGTCTTTCTCATCATATTAAAACTGTTAAGAAACCATTTAATCATAAGCTTAGGGTGTTATTTCACATTTTCTATCACATCTGGAGTTTCTGAATACAGCATGTGTTGCATTATTGGTTAAGAGAAGCATAAGTTGCACATTTCTGTTATATTTTATATATTTTGCATCCCTATATCGTGTCTTTCCTTTCAGTCTCTGGTTGTTCACCAAGATTCTGTTACTAGAATTGCAAATAACTGTAATTCAAATTGTAAAACAAACAGTGGAGCGAGGTTCTCTTGGCATTTAAAGAAAGTACAGATTGTTATCAAGACTGGAACAACACCATGCATCTACACTTCTGGAGCCATGGATTTTGCTTGGAACAATCAACCTGCAAATCTTAATACACTCAGGTCTTCCAGCTACCATATTGTAAGAGGCAACTTAGGCTTGTAAGATATTTCTGTGGTATATTTCCAGGTAACATTCTAGCATTATAAATAGTATGCGTGGATTTGAAAATGTGCATTTGTTAAGCTAAATGTGCATTAATAAATGTGCAATTATTTGGACTGGAAATGTACAACTTTTGTCAGTTCAAGGAATGTCTCAGGCCAATCTCAGGATTGTGTTCAAGGACCACAATCAAGATAATCAGATTTTATTTAAACCTCCTGAAACACTCTTATCAATACAGACTCTTGGCACCCCATCTTAAACGTAATGTTCCTTTATGGGATTTTGATAGAGCTGGTCAACTATTCTAAAATAAAAGATGATATCTTGGACCACTCATGCCTCCAAATAATTATTAGCTTTGTGAGAATTGGAATTTTTATAGGAACTTCAGTTTACTACTGAATGTGTCTGTTCCAGTTCCACTTCACTGCACCTTTTCAAATGGGGCACTTGCTATAGGTATCGGATTGCCTTTGCAGAAGTCAGAAAATTCAAAGATTCATATGTTATAGAATGAGAAATTTATTGAAAATAGTATTACAGGCTTCCAGTGTTTTTAAAGAATGTTCCCAAAGCAGAACATTTATGAATTTAGTTTCTGGAACTTTTATAAAACTCTGTAAATGCAGAAGAGAGACAGTGTAATAAAAACCCTTGGTTGGCATGATATTTCAAAGTAGTATAATGCCTCTGTTATATGCTGTTTTTCCAACATAAAACCTTGAGACTGATATTAATCTCAAGAAATATTTCATGTTCCCAAAACATGACATGTTGAAGAAGAGATGGGAAACCCCTGGCCCACAGTCAGTATAGATAGTTCTCAGACAGTTCAGTATCTGGGATTTTTGTGGCTGTGTCTTCAGGTTTCAGCTATTGTCTGCTGGCATTAGGAAAGACTGACAATCTGTTTTATAACCATATTGTAAAAATCTTTCCCATAATTATAATGTTCCTAGAATTTATTGCTTAAATTGAATTATATGCCCATCCATCTTATAATTGCACTTCTAGGTAGCTAACAACATGTTAATAAAATAAAAGAAGTATTAGCAAATGGTAAAATCCTACAATAGTCAGTAAGAATAAACTCAGACAAAACAATTGACAAAGATCTCTTGACAACCCAGCTAGATGTCTGCTCTCCAGGTCTTGGAGCATGTCCAAGTCTTCAATAATTTACAAAAGGCAAGCAGCATATTGACCAAACTAATCTTGGAGGTACAGCGTTCCAGAGGCAGGGACTCCTATGGAAAAGGCATGCTTCTGGGGTCCCATAAGATGACATTCTTTCACTGAGAGATCTAGAGAGTACTCTTCATGTCTTATACATAGGTAGAAACAACTGGACAGAAGTGTTTCTTGAATAAAGGGAGGACTTTATAGGAGACAAGTACCTATATTCCACCCCAAAGCACCCTGGGCACCAGTGCAGCTCACAGAAGAGTGGTGCAACATGGGCATAATAAAATGCACCCATAACAGTCCAAGCCGCTGCATTCTGGAACATCTGGATGTCTTCAGGATAGCTCTTGTAGAGTGTGTTGCAATAATAAATTTTGGAATAACTAATGCATATCTGACTATGAGCAGTGCCTGTCAATCTAGGAAGAGGCATAGTTGGCACACAAAAAAACCCTTGTATATTAGACATGTATAGCTGCCATCTGCTCTTCTAAGAGGAGCTGTAAGTCCAGGAGAAATCCCAAATTGTGCATCAATTTTGTTTGGGGCAGTGCAACCCCATCCAGAACCAACCATGGAAAAACTCTGGATCCAGAGGACCCTAAGATGTACAGTCACTCTTGACTTGGCAGGGTAGAGCAACCTTCAGAGACACAGCAGAACTTTCACAGCATCACTTGGTCAGCACAGGACAAAGATGTAAAGCTGGGTATCATTAGCATACGGACTTATCCCATGTCACTGGATGACCTCACTTTGTGGTTTCATGTGGCTGTTAAATAGGAATGCAATCAAATGTAATACATGGACAGAATATACAAAACATTTTCAGCATTATTAAGAATAGGATCTTCACAATGTGCCATTATTTAAAGTGTTTAAAATTTAAAACACAGGAATTGAATGGACACAGGGAAGTCACATTATTCAAGGAAATGAACCCTTGTTCCTTTTTTGAACTCAACTGATATATCATATTACATATTTATCTCAGCCAGGAAGGATACTATAAGTTTACCTGATGTGTACAGACAGACATAAGCAATATGTCCTAAAATTATTGCTTTCAAAGTTAATCTAGATTCATTTAGTAAGATCCTGACAGAACTTTTCCAAGTCATTAATTTACAGAATAGCTTTCCATTTCATATATAATCTTTATTTTCAAACAGTGCCAATTTGTTAGCTTCTGATAACTAGTTATTAAGATTCAACCACCTGCTATTACTACTACTCAGGACCATGACAAAAATGAGATGCTGTATCTCTAAGAAGTATCTTAAAAAGACATTTTTACAAGTAAATGATAAAGCTGAACATTTGGTAAATTGCTTACTACTGTAAACAGTTAATCATAATCTCCTTAAATTGAATCCTATCCTCCATTCTCTCACGGGTTTACTCTAAAAGAAGGCTTTGCTGCTTCCATCAACCTATGTGTGGTTAGGATTTTTAAAAATACTTTTTCTTCTCACTATGAAAAGCAAATGTTGTTAATTACAGTTTAAGAACAGGCTGTTGGTCCAGTGATTCAAAATACAGGCAACATTTGAAGATTGGTGGATTTGTGTTAATGAGCTAGAATGCATTCTGATTTAAATTTTTATCATAATATACAGGTTTAGTTCCATGACATTTTTATGTGCACCTTTGAGTAGATTCAGGACATGAAAGTGAAGAATGTTATTTGTTTACCGATTACTGTTGTAATAAAATGTAAGACAGAAGCACCTGAATATAGATTAGTAAATCCAAACATAACATCAATAAGCAAAGCTGCCCTTCCATGAAATAAGGCCTTCCTGCAACTTGTGTGTCAGCACTATTCACAAATGCCTAGGTTTGTTCTTTTTATTGCAGTAATAAAACAATACTGCTTTCCCTAAGTTTTCTGCATCTTCCTCATTGGTCTTCCCATTAATCCTTGACATTGATGCTCTATTTTAAATAAGGGAGAGGAATTTAGTCTTTATTCTGCTTGAAAGTAGAGATAGAAAGCTAAATCCAGAAATCTGAGTTGGGTATTATGCTGCAGCACTTCAAGGGTAGTAAGTAAATGGACATATCAACAAACTTAGGTTCTTATTTTGCTATGCTTTCCTATGCTTAGAAAACATATTTCTGTAGACCTCTACTAAGGGAATATGAACTTCTATTCATAAAAATCAGTGACTGGTCTTGGCATGATAGGTTTTTTAAAAAAAATTCTCTCAAGGAATTTTATTTAAGATTATAATGAAATCTTCCTTTGAGTATGTCTCTTTTCAAATTTCAAATAAAATTAAGCTTCATGATTATGATTAGATAAACTGATTGTTACTACCTACTGTGTGAGTATCATTGAAATAACTGTAGGATCTGCTATAGCTAATATATAATAGAAATTAAAAGTAATCTGCCCCCACCCACTCTTTTTAGCACCTCACTGGCTCCATGGGGTGGCCAGAATCTCCCTAGGATAAAGGGAGATGCCAGTGGTGGAATATCCATATCTGAGGGTCATCTTCCTTTCTGGATTTCACACACGCCATTGTAACTTTGAATGGTCACCAAATGAACTTTTGTAATTCAAGGACTACCTGTATATTCCGTTTTAAAGGGTGAGTAAAAAAGAAAATACTGATTCCTGCCTTCCCTTTCTTTCTCTTTGCTTCCATTTGCAACTCCATAACAAAATTCAAGTTATTTCATACTTTTAAGACCATGTCTGCCAGGTTGGAGAAATTCTATAACTGTTATCATAATTTTACGTTTTAACAATATTTAAATGTGCTCAACTTGTTAAGCAAACAAACCTGGTGAATTCAATATTTTCAATATATAAAATGTATAAACAGTTTGCAAATAAGAGCTTTGATATCAAATTTAAAAAGGTACATACTTCAAATTAGAGCTTTTGTTAAAGGCAAAGAGGGAAGGATGGAAGTAGCTGAGGAGGCAACTGGCATATTCTTACCTCTACCAGGAGTTTTTATTGGTCTCCAGACATTAAAAAAGAAACTTTTGCAAACTCTGCAAACTTGCATTTGTAACTGTCATTGCATTTGGGCCTTTCTAGTGATTCAGAAACAGCAGGCACAATGTGGTGGGGAAGTGAGAAAGAAATTATGCCTCCTGCTGCAACCAGGCTGTTTTCACTTATTGTTTTTCTTCAAGAGAACTCATGCAGTTATAAATGAAGGATCTCCAAGAGTACAGCAAGTACCCAATATAAATGAAAAATTCTGTCTATGTCATCATTATGCACACAGAAATGGGCACACGGAAGCAACTCCACTTAGAGACAAATTACTCAACTATGGTCTTTTTAAAAACAAGATGTAATTTTTGTGCATGATTCTAGTGTTAAATGAAAATGATATTTCAGGAGGATTTTCTAGTATACTATCCCTGATATGCATCAGTAGCATAGATGTTAGCCTCATTAACCTATTCCCACACCCTATTCTAACTGTATATATTCAGTGTTAACAGATAAAAGTTCACAAGAGTTCATTCAGGCTGCTTTTTCTGGTTTTGACTAAATGGCAAATGAGTTATTGAAGGCAAAGAGGGAAGGAGTAGCCGAGTAGGCTACAATGACTCGATGGTCAACAATTTATCCATTACCATTATGTTTAGCAGATACATCTCTGAGATTTACTACAATCTTAATATTGATTATCTGATTATCTGAGCATATTTATGGAAATCATTAAATAAATAAAATAATCTTCCTCATTTTATTTTTTTAAAATGTAACATATTCACCCAAACTATTTTAAAATCCTCATCAGATGAAGTATAAAAGGGTTCCCTAACACACACCAAAAAATGCATTTTATCAGTACTTATAATACCTTCCTTCCTTCTCCTTCTCCTTCTTCTCCTTCTCCTCTTTGTGTCTAAGGCAGAACTAGAATCATAGTCTCTTGGTTTCTAGCTTGGTGCCTTACACATGACACCAAGCATAAAATATAATTTTATGAGATTTTATAATGACCTTAATTTCAATATATAACAGGATATATGCTTATCTATAGAGTATTGTTTCTCGAGCCTTGGGAAATTCTGAGATTTGCAATCCACCCATTTTAAAGTTGCCAAGGTTGAAAAATATTGATACAGAAGAACTAGATAGCTCTATGAGTTTCCAAAGAGCCCCAGCATGCCCTGAAACAAGATTCTAATCTCTGGTTGTGATATATATTATTTTCTTCCAATGTTCTGAATTCATTTACAGAATAACTATCCAGTTCTCAAGAAGGAAAGGAAAAGGGGCAAAAGGGCAAAGAAAATCCAAACATTTCGGCTCTTAGTAAAGGCAATTAGGATCCTTGCTCTTTTCATATGCATGGATAATCTACAAGCTTGGCAGATCAGTTTTCTAATGTTTCTCTCCAAGGAAAAATAATCCCAGCCTATTGTTTCAAGGGCAGACTGCATGTGTTTGAGAGAAAAGGCTATAAGTTTCATTTCTATTGTGCTGCATTTGCTTTTATGAGATACTTGATATGCCTTCCTAAGAATCTAAGTTTGTAAGCAGTTTGACAGAACTTTTCCTCCAAAGAATTCTTAAAGCAGCTGTTGAGTACTTAAATAAATTCAGCCCACGGAGCATGACTTATTCATACTGACCTAAACAGAACAGATATTAGGAGTTTCTACTCTTTTTATGGTAAGCATAGCTGTTGAGTTAAAAAAATAAAGCATTGTTGCTGACTAGGGAAAGAAAACATTTATTATCTCTCTTGCAAAACCTATGCCCTAATAAATATGAAATATGAGAGAATAAAGTGTCAAGAGTATCATATTCATTTGCTACTATTATAGTATTTCTCTGATATATAAAGCCAACTATACCATAAATAACTATATTTCTATAATCTTTACAATTGTATAGTTGGTGTACTATGAATCACTTTAATAAAATGCAAATTTAGAATCTAGTTTTCCCCGTTTGTATGTACAATATTACTATGTTTTCTTACATTTATTGAAGTAATGTCTCTCTTCTGCCATAAGAATATTCAGAGCTCATCAGCTTGCAAATTTGTCTCCAGAGATTACTTTCCAGAGCATACAAAAACAGTACTCTTTAGGTCAACATTTCTCCTGCAGGGAGAATATTAACATTAGAAGATCTGGAAAGTAATGAATGCAGCTGTATTCAAATTTGTAACAGTTTCACAGGAGACATTTCAAAATGTCTCCAACTCCAATTCTTTTGTCCTTAACAATCAGACATATACATAATCAAAGTTGTATTTCATTCTTTATTATGCAACTTTTTTTCTTTAGTTTTTTTTTAATATTTGCAGTAGAATCCTGGGTGAAACATCTTCAGCATAATGCCTAAAACTCAAATCTCTCTAATCAGAATCTTGGTAGATCTAGAGCAGAGCTGTCAAACTCCTAGCCTGTGGGCCAGATGCGTCACACGCTTGCCATGCCCACGCCCAATTTAGCTAAGGGGGAGTCCCGATATGTTGTATGACGCTGCCATGATGATGTGAGTTTGACACCCCGATTTAGAGAGAGAGAGGATATAGCAATGGTTACATGATCATTTGGGCTGAGATTGGGTGGTTCATTCAACAGGTGCTCTTGATCTCTCAGTGGGTTTCAACACCATGATATATTTCTGTTCAGCAGTAGCTGCAGTACTACAATAGTCGGGGTGGGAAGGCACTGTGCCACAATAGTTCTTCTCTGTCTTCAGCAGTTAGTGCCAGTCACAGTAGTCTGGAGGAATGAGATTCACCTGTGAACCCTCACTTGTGGGATGTCTCAAAGATGAATGCTTTAATTCTCCTGTTTATCTAAATAAAATCACTGGGTGAAATCATCTGTCAGTTTGGGTAGCTGTCATTAGTTATGCTGATGATACCCAAGTACACAACTCAAACTAAGGCTGTGCAAGTGAAGCTGTTAGTATGCTGACCCAGAATCTGGAGGCTGGTCTCACTTCTCCATTTGAGACTAGTGGACAATTTGGGAATCCTCCTGAACTGCCAGCTAGCGCTCAAAAAGCAGATGGCATCTCTGGACAGAAGGTCTTTTGGCCTAGTCACCTCATGATTAGACTATTGCACTTTCTTGAGGGCAACACTTCAAGTCTAAGTCACAACTGATCCAAAATGCAGCGGCATGAGCAACAACAGGCATCACTTATTGCATCCCTGATTCATCACTGCTTCATGAGTTGCACTGGTTTCCAGCTGCAATTCAAGATGCTGGTCACCACCAATAAAGCCCTTCCTGGCATAGGGATCGGTTATTTGCAGGGTTGCCTTTCCCCTATAGTTTCTACCCATCCAAAAAGTTTAGGCAAAGTGGATGCACTCTGGGTGTCTTCAGTTAAATTCTATCTAGTGGGATTGTGAAAACATCTGCTCTCTGGAGTGGTATCTCCATATATATATGGCTCAGACCTTTCAATTGTCCTATAAATCTTTAAAGATCTGTCTCTCTTCTCAGGTGTGGGGTTAGGGTTTCTATGGAGAGTTCTGTCTTTTTTTGTTGTTGTTGTTATTGTTGTTGAGATTACTATTGTGTGGTTTTTGCTTTTTGGAGATGGGTAGCCTTGAAATTAGACATAGCAGAAGTGAAATTCAGCCAGATCTATCCAGATCATGTGATCTGGTAGCGCCGGCGGCGGGAGCTCCGCCCACCCACCTGGATATCATCATGCCCCATTTTTTACCCTCTGCACATGCGCAGAAGGCTCTGTGCATGCATGGAGGAGGCACGCGCTCTCACATTTGCAAGCCGGTAGGGAAAGGTAAGTGAATTTCACCCCTGAGACATAGGTAATTACTTGTTGAAATATATTAAAGAAAAGGAAATTACCATACTATATTACTATGTTCTTACAATGTACAGTGAAACTGCACTTCAGTTAAAGTCTCTGCTGGAACTATAGTCCTTAACATTTAAATGGATGCAATATTGATTGATTTTGAGATGTTTCTTTGAAATAAAGTAATTGCCAAAATAACATATGAGGAAATTTTCACATCTTATCATGAAGTTCATGATCAGCAAATGGACAATTTCCGGGCAATTTTATTTAAGGAGCAAAAATACGAGACTAACAGAAACAAGAATTTCTATTGTTCCATCACAGACATAGAGATGGAAAAGTAAAGCTTTTTCCTCAACCTTTCATTAGTTTTCACTACATATTAAAAACAATGGCAAATAATTCTTATTTTTTTAAAAAATATTGTTATGTATTAAAGATATTATAAATTATAATAAATTAAGATTGGTAAATGATTGTGCTTCTAAGTTATATTATGACATAATAATAACTATTACATCCCTTTTGAAAATATTTGATGAAAATCTTTTGTTGCATTATAATGTACAGTACTGACAAAATTTAAATATGTTTACATGGTTAAATGCAATCTACCCCTTGTAAAACAGTTGTAAGATTATCTTGACTACATTAGACTTTTAAAGCACTAGCATTAGAATTTGATCCACTTTAATTTCTATCTGGAACACGTTGAACTATTATCACTGACTTTAAAGGAGCTAAATTGGCAAAACTCCAAATAGAAAGGTATTATTTGTTGTTGCAAGACTGATTTACTTTTGGATTAACTTCCTGAATTTCATTCCTATTAAGTGAACAGGTTTAGAGAGACAGATTTTGTGCTGATGGTTGGCTTTTACTGCAAGTTATATCTACATAATTCTATTGATTAAGAGTTCTGATTTAAGCAATTGCTTAGCAACCTAGTCACAAAACTCCATTAAATATCCACTTGTACTTCTAAAAAGAAGCAAAAAGCACCATTATCCTAACTTTGCATATCTAATATCTCACAGAAAAGAAACATTCATGGCAATTATGCTAAAAATTGTTTACTTAATGACAACATATCTCTTAAAGTGAAATTGTGTATAGTGTTTTTCTTCTGCCTATTTTGCACCAATATCAGCCTTGCAACTTCGAAGGAATATATTTCACTTAAGAACATCTATTCATTACTTAGCCCCAGTAATTAGCAAATTTTATCAAGCAAAATGACTTGCTCCTGTCATAAGTACAAATACAATGTATAACAAGCTATCCTCTCGCATAAATAATGTTCTTCAGTTTTATTGGACCAGTAATGATATTACTGAAATCCAGCAATAGCTATTGATTAAGCTATTCTGATTATTCCCTCTAAAACCTAAGTGCTTGTTCTCTTATCATCTTGCAGTATATCAAACTTGTACAGTTTCTAATCCATCAAAAAAAGTTCAGACCATTAGAGCATTGATGAATTACTTTCTTGGAAGGTGCTTATAAAGTTAAAAATCACATCAGAATTTGAATTCAACTTGTAATATGGACAATGGTACATCAGTAACTAGACTTTAGAACCAGGCCACAAAACACAGGCCTGCCAAACAATACATCTGATTAGCTATTCCATGAAAGGAGTATAAGATTTGATGCAATAGTGCCCTGATTAATTTTTTTTTTTATTTGACAGAGAGAGGCACTTTATCAGGCAGTGGCAAATATTTGGCAGGTGTGTACAAGATTTTCCTTTGTTCTCACTGTAGCCTCCTTTCTATAAGCCTCAGCCTGCATAAAAGCCTCGGAAAGTCATATAAGGGTCTGGGTGCCAAAGAATATGACATGACAAAGACATGAAAGCAAAAATGGCTGTTTTATTTCTATCTTTGCTTTTAAAATATTTTAAATTTTCCTACTATTTATTTATTTATTACTCAGTAATCCTGCATAACATTGCAGCAGTCAATACAACTGCTTCTTTATTGTCCTATAAATAAAATAATATCATGATTTATTGAATTAAGCATGAAACATGCATGCATCGGACAAGAGTATTGTCTTGTATAAAATATGGTAAAGTCCTTTTGATGGTTTCAACATTATTAAACAGTTGGAAAACATGGAATGATTAAGAAAAGAAGTGTTAATTTGAGTACTTCACAGCCAAAATAACCATCTAGATTTAGTCTAGTCTAATGCCGAAAAAGACTTGGGAAGCATAATGTTTGAGATGCTATTACAGAGAAGATGAGCTTTACCTAGTCTCCAAATCACCTAAGGGTAGGACAAAAAGCAACAGATGAAAAAGAGATCCAGCCTAGAATTAAGGAGAAATTTCCTATTAGTAAGAACAAATTACTGAAACAGATTAGCTGCCAGAGTTGTGGGTGCTTCATCAGTGGAGGTTTTTAAGAAGAGACTGGGCAATTTGTCTGGAATAGTTTAGAGTCTCCTGCTTGGGCAAGTGATTAAACTAGAAGATCTCCAACCAGTGGTGAAATTCAATTTTTTTTACTATCAGTTCTGTGGGCGTGGCTTGGTGTGGCTTGGTGGGCATGGCTTGGTGGGCGTGGCAGGGGAAGGATACTGCAAAATCTCCATCCCACCCCACTCCAAGGAAAGGAGACTGCAAAATCCCCATTCCCTCCCCACTCTTGAAGGAAGGATATTGCAAAATCTCCATTCCTACCCCACTCTGGGGCCAGCCAGAGGTGGTATTTGCTGGTTCTCCAAACTACTCAAAATTTCCACTACCGGTTCTCTGAACTGCTTAAAATTTCCACTACCGGTTCTCTGAACTGCTTAAAATTTCCACTACCGGTTCTGCAGAACCTGTCAGAACCTGCTGGATTTCACCCCTGCTTCTAACTCTGTTATTCTGTATTCCATATTCAGTGTTTGACCAAACATTAAAAATCAGTAGTATAGCTTTGTCATTTGAAGAAAGAAACATGAAAAAAACGGTGGGATGCAATATGGTTCATTCACCGGAACCGAGAGAAGTTTCCTGAAGATGGGCTCCAGCATGAGGTCAAAAGCTCAGAAGTCAAAACCTCTGGTTCTGGTGATCGACCCAGATTGGATCCTGCAACATTATTCTGGGGCACATATATTCATCTTCATTCATGAAAAAAAATTATAAATAATGGCCTGAACCACGACAAGTGACAAGGACCTATTTCCTTTTCATCTTCCTCCTGTCAGCTCCAGCCATTTTCACTCAAAGCGGAGAGGAGGGCAGGGAGGGGGAAGGGGCAGCCCCGGAAGGAAACAGGTCCGTTTTAAAATCCTTTTTTTTTTTAAGAGAGAGAAGTTCTTTGAACTTCCTGATAAAGGCAAAAAGCATATAATCATTGCACTTTGCTAGTTTCATTGTAAATATATATTGTATTTAACAAAAGTTAAGCAAAAGAAGTTATGTGATGAATTAGAAAATGATAGCTGAAAGCTAAGAACTGAGAAGCACCAGGCACCTTTGCTAGAGTTAATATAAGAATTGATTTCTCATTGCTGATATAAGATCCTGTTTCCTTTCTTTCCTAATTTTCTATTGCTTTAATAATTCAAACCTAAAGCGTAACTCCATTTTGTTGATAGTTGTGTGATGTATGGATTCTTTGTGCATAGAGCAGCCATGTTTTCAAAAGCCCTGTAGCATCAACACTACAGTTTTCAATGAATGGTTTGGAAAAGAAATGAAAACTCCTGAATGTGTGTTTTTCAAAGACGTATGAGAAATGAGTCAATGATGTAGCGTTAAATTTGTTATGTATCATTTCCCCAAGACTTCTCCATTCTCCCCTTGCCAGGGAGTAGTTGTGAAATATGTCCCGTAAGCTGTATTTTCTGGTTACAAACTTTAAAGCTAAGAATTAGCAGGGAGAAAATTCCATTGAATTCTCTGCAGCTTACTTCCGAGAGACAAATAAAGGATTGGATATATGGATGGATAGAGATAAATTGTCACATACTGTAACATGAGAAAGATAAAGGATAAACAAAGGAGATTGAGTAGAACTGAAATATAGTGTGTTATGTACTATGGGGAAAAGAACTTAAAACACAATCAGGTCAAACACTCAAGGAACAAAATTAGTTTCATATAGCAAAGTGTCAATGCCACCTGAATATTTTTTTTATGAAATACCACAACTGATAATACAGATTGAATATTTTATGATCAACTGACAGGAGGAAAGTGATGTTCTAACTTCCTATGGAAGCTGGGGATTCAGAGGCATCAATACATATCTGATTGCAGCAGTGAGTACAAGTATCACCCTATCAGTGCTTCCTCTGTTATTACAAAATGCAATGAAAATACTAAGTCCCTTCTATGTCTCCCAAAAGTATTGTGATGAGAAGCAAAAAAGGAGAGCTTTGATAAAATTATCCCTTTGTGAGAACCAAGAGCTCTCAGTTACAAACAATGCCATTCTTCACACTCTAAAAAGCATCGAGGCTGAGATGTACCCATTTTTACAGACAATACTAACTAGTTCACATCTTGATCATATTGGGCTTTGTTTGTTTCTGGCACAGAATATTGTGTGCACATAATCGCTATGTCAGATTGTGCAAAAGAAATAGCTTAGAATACCTTGTGAGTTCAATTATTGTCTTCTATTTCTGAATTTCCATTTCATTCTGAAGGCTTTAGAAGTACATTTGGACATTCAAAATTGTGTCTTGTGCAGCCCAACAAAATAGCAGTGAACCATTGCCAGAGGTATATTTTTACCCCCCAAAAAAAGGTATACTATACAGGTTATTTCTCATCTCCCTTTCAAACACCACCTCTTTCATTTTTACATTAAATTAAAAGAATCTAAAGGAAATAAATCAGGCCAGTCATGAACCTGGCTAGCATGAGGTAGATGATGGTCATATTTAGAGATCTACAACATTATGCATGGCTTGGGTACATGGAGCTGTGGAATCTGAGATCTGCAGCCAAAGATCTTTATCATCTTACCATCTGCAGTCAAAGATCTTTATTGTTAGTCGTCCTTCGTTGCCAGTGTTAGATCAGGCGCAGGAAAAGAAGACGCGACCAGCTTGATCCGTTCAGTATTTTATTTTCAGCTTAAGAACAAGACGAACGGCTGTGCTGCCGGAGCCCTTTTATAGCGCTCCGGCAGACTCAGCTGTCCAATGACAGTTGTTTAAACTTCCTGCCAGTGGATTAGCCAATCACCGGCAGATGTCCTTATAAGGACATAACATTTATCATCTTTGACTGCAGATGGTACTGCACTAGAAAGATCCAGTCTGCAACTTGAGGGTTCAACTGTACTCATGACTCCTGCTAGAGGAGCAAGTGGCAGTCGCAGCTATGACAGCATTTGCACAACTTTAGGTTGCGTGCCAGTTGTGGCCTCGATCAGAATTCTCTGTACTCAGTCATTCAGTCCCTGGTCATCAGTTGGACTATTGTAATGCATTCTACTATGGCTACCCTTGAAGAACATTTGGAAGCTACAATTGGTGCAGACTGCAGCAGCATGGACAGTTTTGGGGATCCCAAGAATGGTGCCTGTATCACTACTGCTCCACGACCTATGTTGGTTACCAGTCTGCTTCCGGTGCAATTCAAAGTGTTGGTGATCACCCTTCATAGCATGGGTCCAGGTTACTTAAGGGACTGTCTAACCCATTGGGATTGGCCTGTCCACTCATGATGGAATGCTGTGGGTCCCATCAGTCTGATTATTCTGGCTGGTGGGGTCCAAGAGGAGGACCTTCCCTGCTGTTGCTTCTGTCCTCTAGAACACCTTGGGCCCCTATGTGAAGTTGGCCCCAATCCTCTTATATTTTCATAAGGGCCTAAAGACATGGCTCTGCCAGTTTGTTTGGGGCCCCAGTGAGGGAACAGCACAGTTTTGGTAGTTGATCAAGTAACAACAGATCCCACATTCTCACACTCCATTCCTGCCTTTCCCACGTGTGCTTAGGTTTTAATGTTTGATTTTAATTATTTATGTTTTAATTGTATATGTATAAACATATCTTTATGACTGTAAGCAGGGCTGGGCTTCAAAAATTTTAGCAAGAGGTTCTCTGCCCAGTTGCTGGTGGGCATGGCCATGGGGGGCATGACCTAGTCAGCCTCCTGCACCATGGTGGGGGGGCTTTTGCCCTCCCCAGGCTCCGGAGGCTTTCCTTGAGCAGGGTGCATGTAGAGGCTCAGGAAGGGTGAAAAACAGGCCTATCGGAAGTTCAGGAAGGCAAAACCAGTCTCCCCAGGCTCCAGAGGCCGCTTCCTGAACTTCTGATAGGCCCATTTTTTCACCCTCCCTGAGCATCCACGTGCACCCTGCAATTACCTGCATCCAAAATGGGCTGTGTAGGGACTCCTGAGAGGGGCAGGATGGAGTGGGCGGGGCCAGCCAGGAGTGGGATTTGGAGGTTCTCCAAACTGCACAGAATCTTAGCTAGAACCCCCCGCAGCCCCACACCTGACTGTAAGCCACCCAAAGTTACTATATGATACAATGGGCAGCCAATAAATTTTACAAATAAATTAATATTTTAAAAAATAAATAAATAATGCACTGAAGTAATTTAAATGTTACTTTTTCAGAATATGTATCTCAGCAACAGAGTTCCTAACAGCTAGGAAATGCCAAGAACCGATATCATGCATTCTATTCACATGAATAGGGTTTTGTCCATAGAAAGGAAAGCTGAGTGCTCTCCTGGCTTTATGTACCATAGTTTTCACTGCTAGATCATACAATCTCCAAATTATGTAGACATCTGTGGGGGGGGGGGGGAATGAAATTCTAATTTGAAATCTAGGAAATACAATATTTGTGGTGTAATCGTTTTTAATTGGTATTCAGAAACTACAGAGAGAGATGTAGAAATAGAATTAATAATATTTCTTGTGGTGTGAAGATAAGAACAAATATTTTTTGTTTTTATTTATGAGTGAATGTCTCAGGACTAAGGCAAAAGGGGAAAAAAAGAAACTAAGGTCACAAGTCATGTGGAATTTCTATCCTAGTTTTAAACTTATTACTTCTAGTGCTCAAGAAAAAAAGGTAATCCAAAATCGTTTCACTGTATTTTATGTGGAACTGCTGTGTCAGACAAGCCATCTGTGACCTCTGTACAACAAGCTTGCACAAATGGAAGAAGGCATAAAAGCACCAGTGGAAAATAACAGGCTAGAAAATTGTACCAGTGACAGCCGATAATGGACTGCAGCTGTGTTATGTAAAACAACATTGGGAAATCAATATAAAGGCTAATTGAAGTTTATTACATTCCATAGAAAATTTCAGAAGAAAGGTTTATTCTTTTTTTTAAAAAAAAACAGAAAATCTGGTTTTGCAGGTAGTGTGAACTGAGACTCCAGTCATCCAATTAAACTTTGATATTATAGGAACTAGAATATTACTAATAAAAGAGAAACTTATGACAATATAATTAGATCAGTAAAAAAAAAAAGTCCATGGCAATCTTCCTATTCATTAAGTGATTAAATGGAATAGTTGCATATGTGATAGAGACACAGATTGTGTCAGCAACAGTTCTGTACCTTTTCTTGCCTGACTTTAGCATAACAGCTGCCTTACTTGATTCTCTAATGGCGGCTCTGGCAAACAGTGGAGCAATGGGGTTGACTTGAACGTTATGCTCTCTTAAAAAGGCTGAGGAAGAGTTACTCAATCTAGCATTAAGGTCTCTTAACAGCTTAGAGTACAGCAATATAAATTTTATTTTCCGAATAGGAAAATATTCTACTGACAGCTGGTGAATATTGTTTGGAAGGGTAATTGCATGTGAGACTATTTTTATTATTAATGGTGTAAAGGCTGAAGAACTCCCATTTAAACAGTTCAGGATTGATTAAATGTTCCCAATGTTATTATACGGTCACATTACTTGAACTTTATCATAACCCCAAATCTAAATTATCTTCCGAATGCAGTTTAGTAGAAATCTCATCAGTTGTTTTATTGTAGAAAAATTATTATGACTTTCTTAGAAAAAAGACAACTCGTTTCTAGGAAAAGACTTAATACTCATATGATTGATAAAAACAGACAGACTGGCACAACTGTTTTTCTCTGTTTTTCTTCTACTTTGCAGTAATGCACTAATTATCACTGTGAAGGAACTAAAGCCCTTGTCTGCCTCCTCATAATCATTATTTTATGCTTCCATGCAAGGTCAGTACTTGTCCTTCCCTTGCACTACCTCATCTTCCGATGGGAAAACAAAACATAGAACCCCATCTTTTTTTCTGTTTTTTCCTTCTGATGTTTTAAAGTTTTATGTCAAAAGAAAAAAAACATAAATATTGTCTCTGGTGGAGAAGGAAAATAGAAAAAAGGGGAAGAATTGAAAGGGTGGGGTCCTAGAGGTATGATAAGGAATTTTTGAAAATGAGAAACCACCTGAAATTCCAGAGGAAGTACTGCAAAATCATTTCTCAAACTATTACCTAAACTCTGCAATAGGGTAAGAACTGAGTCAGTTGCCTTCCAAGATTAATCAGCTTGGCCTTTCAATATTTCACAAACATTTGTGATATCATGGGGACACTCAAGCCTAGTTCCACGTTCAGCTTCCTTCATCCCTTTTGTATGGGACTGGCTTATATCCATCTCCTCTGCCAATGCATTCAAATTTTACTTCTATAAATCCCATATAGATTTATATAAAAAGGTAAAGGTTCCCCTCGCACATATGTGCTAGTCGTTCCCGACTCTAGGGGGTGGTGTTCATCTACGTTTCAAAGCCGAAGAGACAGTGCTTTCCAAAGACATCTCCATGGTCATGTGGCCGGCATGACTAAATGCCAAAGGCACACGGAACACTGTTATCTTCCCACCAAAGGTAGTCCCTATTTTTCTACTCACATTTTTTACATGCTTTTGAACTGCTAGGTTGGCAGAAGCTGGGACAAGTAATGGGAGCTCACCCCGTTACGTGGCACTAGGGATTCGAACAGTTGAACTGACGACCTTTCGATCGACAAGCTCAGCATCTTAGCCACTGAGCCACCACATCCCTATACAGTATATAGATATATATCTATATATCTATAGATATATATCTATATATCTATAGATATATAGATATAGATATATAGATATATAGATATATAGATATATAGATATATAGATATATAGATATATAGTTTTTCTTTCTTTTTCGTAGGTTTTATGTGTATTTCTCTTTAGCCAGGATCTACCTACGTAAACCAAGATGTTATGCAGCCCTAGTTCAGTGAGGGCTGAATTGGGATTTCATTGAACTAGGACTGCATAACATCTTGGTTTACGTAGGTAGAACCTGGCTAAAGAGAAATAGATAGATATATAGATATATAGATATATAGTAGTTATAAAAATAATAGTTATATAGATATAATTAAGTAATAAGGGAAGCACATAAGGCGAAGTACATAAGTAATATTAGAAAATTAAAGCCAGAATGATATTCAGACAGTAACTGGTAATTCTGTGTGAACACAGTTTCTGTTGCACACACACACACACACACCACAATCAAATGTTATGGCCTCATATAGCAAAGGATAAGAAGGAAATACGGCTAATATAATGTTATCCTCTTTCTGATTATTTCTTGTTAGGTAAGCTATATTTCAAAAGAGTATGTAGCACTATTCACTGAAATGATCTCAGTCTATTTTTTTTTTTAAAAAAGAAGATGATCATTTGTCAAAGCAAAAATAATGCCCATTAAATAGCCAAAAAGTATGGTAAAAAAAAAAACCCTTTTATTTGAAGTAGAGTAGGTACACAGAAAGATCCTTTTGGATAGAACTTTTCATCCCAAAAGTCTCTTATGCTAATTAACTTTTTGCCATAAGTAAAGTTGCTAGGTTTAGCTATATTTCTACTATACTACTTTATATTGTCCAATATAAAAGAACATAAATAACATGAAAACAGTTAAGTTGCTACTGAACAGTAATCCATTTAGATATTTAATTGTAAGGTTTATATGGACATGACATGAACCAACTCCTCACCAAAATCAATTTAATATTTAAATAAATTTATTATAGATATTAATCAACTGAAATCAGGTGATCATAATCATCTTCATATATATTATTGAATAACCACTAAAATATTTTTACAGTTCTCTTTGTATTTCCAGTTCTACCATATAGAAATACTATATAAGATAAATGTTCATACTAAGTTATTATTGTTGTTGTTAGTCGCGAAGTTGTGTCCGACCCATCGCAACACCATGGACAACGTTCCTCCAGGCCTTCCTGTCCTCTATCATCTCCCAGAGTCCATTTAAGCTCACACCGACTGCTTCAGTGACTCCATCCAGCCACCTCATTCTCTGTCGTCCCCTTCTTCTTTTGCCCTCAATCTTTCCCAGCATTAGGCTCTTCTCCAGTGAGTCCTTTCTTCTCATTAGGTAGCCAAAGTATTTGAGTGTCATCTTCAGGATCTGGCCTTCTAAAGAGCAGTCAGGGTTGATCTCCTCTAGGACTGACCAGTTTGATCGCCTTGCAGTCCAAGGGACTCGCAGGAGTCTTCTCCAGCACCATAGTTCAAAGGCCTCAAATCTTTGGCGCTTGGCTTTCCTTATGGTCCAACTTTCACAGCCATACATTGCAACTGAGAAAACCATAGCCTTGACTATACACACTTTTGTTGGCAGGATGATGTCTCTGCTTTTTAGTATGCTGTCTAGATTTGCCATAGCTTTCCTCCACAGGAACAAGCGTCTTTTAATTTCTTGGCTGTAGTCCCCATCTGTGGTGATCTTGGAGCCTAGGAAAATAAAATCTGTCATTACCTCCATTTCTTCCCCATCTATTTGCCAGGAATTGAGAGGGCCAGATGCCATGATCTTAGTTTTCTTAATGTTGAGTTGCAAGGCAACTTTTGAACTTTCCACCTGCACCCGCATCAAGAGGTTCTTTAGTTCCTCTTCACTTTCTGCCATTAGAGTGGTATCATCTGCATATCTGAGGTGGTTAATATTTCTATTCTATTCTCTGGAATTCTGCATTCAATTGGATGTATCTTTCTCTTTCTCCCTTGCCTTTCACTTCCCCTCTTTCCTCAGCTATTTGTAAAGCTTCCTCAGACAGCCATTTTGCTTTCTTGCATTTCTTTTTTTTGGGGGGATGGGCTTAGTTGCTACCTCTTGTACAATGTTGCGAACCTCCGTCCATAGTTCTTCAGGCACTCTGTCTATCAGATCTAATTCTTTAAATCTATTTGTCACCACTACTGTATTTTCATCAGGGATATGATTTAGTTCATACCTGAGTGACCTAGTTCTTTTCCCTACTTTCCTCAATTTAAGCCTAAATTTTGCCATGAGAAGTTCATAATCTGAGCCACAGTCAGCTCCTGGTCTTGTTTTTACTGACTGTATAGAGCTTCTTTTTCTTTGGCTGCAGAGCACATGGTCAATCTGATTTCTGTGCTGACCTTCTGGTGATGTCCATGTGTAGCGTCATCTCTTGGGTTGTTGGAAAAGAGTGTTTGCTATGACCATCATATTCTCTTGACAAAATTCTACCAGCCTGTGCCCTGTTTCATTTTGTACTCCAAGGCCAAACTTGCCTGTTATTCTGGTTATCTTTTGTCTTCCTACTTTAGCATTCCAATCCCCCATGATGATAAGGACATCATTTTTTGGTGCTAATTCTAGAAGGTGTTGTAGGGATTCATAGACTGGTCAACTTCATCCTCTTCAGCATCAGTGGTTGGGGCATAGATTTGGACTACTGTGATGTTGAATGGTTTGCCTTGGATTTGAACTGAAATCATTCTGTCATTTTGTGGATTGTATCCCAGTACTGCTTTTCCTACTCTTTTATTGACTATGAAGGCTACACCATTTCTTCTGAGGGATTCTTGCCTGCAGTAGTATACCTGATGGTCATCTGAATTAAATTCACCCATTCCTGTCCATTTTAGTTTGCTGATTCCTAAGATGTTGATGTTCAGTCTTATCATCTCTTGTATTACCACGTCCATCTTACCTTGATTCATGGATCTTATATTCCAGGTCCCTATGGAGTATACAGTTGTGATCAAAATTATTCAACCCCCAATGCTGTAAAGGGGTTTAGGGACTATAGTGTACATTTGTAATTGTATTCAGAATGAAATCCTACAAGGACGTTTTACAGAACCAAATGCAACTAAAATGACATCAATTGTTTTTGTAATACAGTAGTAAATGTTTCTTTTGTGGTTTCTTCATTGACACAATTATTCAACCCCTTAAAGACTACCACTCTGAAGAACAGAGGTTCATTCAGGTGTTTTCGATCAGGTATTGAAAACACCTGTGGATGTCACCGAGCAGCAATCAAGCATAATAAGCACCAATTAGGCAGCTTTAAAATGACTGTGATACTCAGCTCCTTCTAGACATTTACTGGTGTGGTTACAAACATGGTGAAGACAAGAGAATGGTCCAGGAAGACAAGAGAAGAGGTGATTTCTCTTCACAGGAAGGGCAATGGCTATAAGAAGATTGCAAAGATGTTAAACATACCAAGAGACACCATAGGAAGCATCAATCGCAAATTCAAAGCAAAGGGCACTGTTGAAACGCTACCTGGTCGTGGCAGAAAGAAGATGCTGACTTCGACTGCTGTGCGCTACCTGAAGCGTAGAGTGGAGAAAAGTCCCCGTGTGACTGCTGAGGAACTGAGAAAAGATTTGTCAGATGTGGGTACTGAAGTTTCAGCTCAGACAATAAGGCGCACACTGTGTAATGAAGCCTCCATGCCAGAACTCCCAGGCACACCCCCTTGCTGTCTCCAAAGAATAAGAAGAGTCGACTGCAGTATGCCAAAAGTCATGTGGACAAACCACAAAAGTTGTGGGATAGTGTTCTGTGGACTGATGAAACAAAATTAGAACTGTTTGGGCCCATGGATCAACGCTATGTTTGGAGGAGGAAGAACAAGGCCTATGAAGAAAAGAACACCTTGCCTACTGTGAAGCATGGCGGAGGGTCAATCATGCTTTGGGGCTGTTTTGCTTCTGCAGGTACAGGGAAGCTTCAGCGTGTGCAAGGTGCCATGAATTCTCTTCAGTACCAGGAGATATTGGATGAAAATGTGATGCAGTCCGTCACAAACCTGAGGCTTGGGAGACGTTGGACCTTTCAACAGGACAATGATCCCAAGCATACCTCCAAGTCCACTAGAGCATGGTTGCAGAGGAAAGGCTGGAACATTTTGGAGTGGCCATCGCAGTCACCAGACTTAAATCCGATTGAGAACCTCTGGTGGGACTTAAAGAAAGCAGTTGCAGTGCGCAAGCCTAAGAATGTGACTGAACTGGAGGCTTTTGCCCATGAAGAATGGGTGAAGATACCCGTAGATCGCTGCAAGACACTTGTGTCAAGCTATGCTTCACGTTTAAAAGCTGTTATAACTGTAAAAGGATGTTGTACTAAGTACTAAGATTGAATGTCACTTGGGGGTTGAATAAAACTGATAATGATGTGAGCACAGCAACGACATTTGTGGTTATTTCATTATAAATGTTATGTTATATTTGTCTGACCTACAAGTGCCTCTTTGATGACTAGTACTAGCACTCTGCTCTTCCCCAGTAGCATATTGGACAACTTCCGACCTGAGGGGCTCATCTTCCAGCATCATATCTTTTTTCCTTTTGGTACTGTGCATGGGGTTTTCATGGCAAAGATACTGGAGTGGGTTGCCATTTCCTTCTCCAGTGGGTCACATTTTGTCAGAACTCTCTGCTATGACCTGTCCGTCTTGGGTGACACTGAGCGGCATAGCTCATAGCTTCATTGAGCTACGCAAGCCCCTTCGCCACGACAAGACAGTGATCCATGAAGGGAAGTTATTATAAAAGTAGTTTTTATTATACAAAACTATGACCTGAAGAGAAACCTAGAGTATTATCCATGACTATTATTTATGACTTTCCAGTAGAGGTTTTTAATGACAAGCTGTTTGTCTAAAAATAATGGTTTGCTAGTTTGTGCCCTTAGATAACCAGCAAGTGCATCACCCTTACTGTCCTTCGATAACATTTAAGATTTCTTATTATATTGTATTCAATTAATTAATCCCTACTTCACATTAATGTTCTAACCAAGAAATTTCAGTGTTCATAACTGAGCCATAAAAGGCATTTTACTTCCTTGTACATTTAGTTTTTCTAGCTTGTTAATTAAAAAGTGATACATCTTCTACTCATTCCATTCATAGGAAATTAAAACCAGGAGCATTATGATCACAGTTATTAATGAAGCTATTTCTGAAAATTACTTTTTTATGATGCACATGAAGAAGTGAATAGCATATGTAGTAAATGGAATGTTGCCAGATTTTGATTATAATAATTAAAAATGCTGAAGAAAAATCATTTTGAAATCTAATGAAAAGCTTTCTGGCAAAATTACTTTGATATTTAATGTACAAAATAATGCGTCTGAAAGATGTCAACAACTGGGTATTCCAAGCTTTTGTTAATTCAAATTAGCAGTTGGTAGTGAAAAACACAAGAAACAGAAACCATAATGATTGATAATAAAAAGTTGTCTATATGATAAAACATATCATTGAATGAATGGCCATTTCTTTCTATTGGGACTTTAGTTTTGCTTTAAGGCTTATAGGTGTTTATACCTGTGATATCTCTTAGATTAGATTGAAATCCTAAACGTTAAACATCTAAGAACTAAAGTGTTATATTCCTTTCACGCCTGATCAAGCCATATATCTTTGCTCATAGATCATTTGATATTTTGTATTAGTTTGTTTCTAATAATTTTTATTGTAGGGATACTTTTACTGATAATTTTTACTTATAGTATTTCATATTATGTTTTATATTTTATCATATATGCTGCTTTAATTATAAGCTGTTTGAAAATATGAAAATGCAATAAAATGTATTACAAAAAATATGATAAAATAAAAACATAACATTATATAACATTATAAAAGAACTGAAATATTATCGGCAAAACTTTTACTAAAACTAAATGATGTCATTATCCAAGTAATAATTCACAACATATTTAGTTTACAATATTTATGTGTAATCAGAATACATCCAAAAAAAAAAGATCCATGGCAGGCAGCATGGCTTGAAAAATAGTCTCTAGATTAGAGATCTAAATTTGCTTCAAGTAAAATTGAAGTTTATAATGCATTTATCAAACTATGCACAAAACAATCAATACTAGTATAAAATGATACATATGTCACTAGTATGACTAAAGTTGGCAATATAGTCTATACTTTCTCCATGTAATGAGAGTAGATAAATAGGTAGCACTTTGCTGGGAAGGTAACAGTGTTCTGTGTACTTTGGCATGTAGTCATGCTGGCCACATGACCATGGAATGGGACTTCAGCTCCCTTAGCTAAGAAATGGAAAGGAACACTACCCCCTAAAGTGAGATACAACTCAGAGATAAAACCTTTATCTTTACTTTTACCTTTCTCCATGTTACTATAAAATGTTATGTGAGAGTCTTAACCAAAGATATGGTCTGTGATGATAACCATGGCATCTGAAAAATGTTAAAAAAAAGGAAGCAATAATTAAGCTATAAGAGCTGAGATTAGTTAGGCAAGAATTAATAGTTCCCAGGTTAGAAAGAAATATAAATATCTCTCAGTTTCAAGCAACCCACCAAATTAACTATTAATAGAAGGAAGAAGCCTTGAACTCTATAGCTGAAGGATATGAAATCTCTTATTTCTTTACATTGCTGTACAGTCAGTAGAAAATAAATCTGTGAGATGACATTAATAGATTAGTGAGATGAAGCAAAAGCGAAGAAGTGTGTTCTGTCCCCATTTCACACACGCACCCAAACAGGCAGCCGGGGGTTAAATAAACCTTGCAAACACCAAATTCCAGTGATAAGAGGCTTGGCAGCAACCCAGTAGCTGCTTGCCAAGAACTTTACTCAGAGAAGGAGGGGTTGTTCCTCCACCAGATAATACAGACAAGGTAAACACAGTCACATAGGATTGTCACGTCCAGTTTGTAATTAAGTCCAAGGCAGATAAGCATTGTTTCCAAAGATACAAAGTGACTCGCCAGAAATTTAGCTTCGTCACAGAGTCTGAATGGCCACCACACTCCCTTTTATACCCTGTGGGGTGTGGTCCAGTGACTCAGCTTAATCTCTGGCACACCTCCTTTTCTGCTGTGCACTTATCTCTCCGACACTGGTGTGGATCCAGCCAAGACTTATCCCCTTCGCTGTCGGACTGCAACTGCTTGGGGATACCTGGCTCCTGGCCAATCTCTCCTCCTTCGGGAGACAGCTGAGGCATTGCCAGAGAGGAGGGTCCTGGAGAGGGAGGCCTGGCCAACTCCTCTCCTTCATGTTCGGAGCCTTCTTCCTCTGATAAGACAGGCTCAGAGGTCGGAGCCACAACAAAGTGGCTGGGCTACTCAGAGACCCAAAAATGAATGAAAGGACATTCTCCTTAGAAAAAAGATTGGTTTTTAATTTATGGTTTAAATATAAGACTACTCACATAGCAAAGGGATGAACTGAAAAACATGAATTGTTTATAATCAATTTTTAGGGCTCAGTGAGGTATTGAGGGTGATGAGATGATTCAAATATGAGATAGACCATTATCTTATTCCATTATCTTTGGAAAAAGTGATATGAAATAAATTTAAAAAGTGAATGTAACTGAAGTAAAAGTAGAACACCTACATGAAGTATATGTATATATATGTATGTGAGTATACTAGGCAGTGTCTCAGAGAGAATGGGGACTGGAGACAGGGAGGTATTCAGTCATATCTCAAAGTAACTAAAAGTATTATATGGATTTAACAACTATGTTCCAGTGATAAAACTCTTAACAGTATGGTTTTTAGATGGTCCATTTGTATCGTGTTTATCCTTCAGTCCTTCAAAAGGTGCAAATTGTTTTATATGTGAAGACTAATAATTTAGAGAATGTATCTTATTTTTACTCTACAAGAAACAAAGGGTCACAAAAAAATTGATGTTAAAAACTATGAACAGGATTAATTGTGCCTGGAAAGGTATGTTGTTGGAATGTACAGAAGGCTTTATGATGGGGTGAGGATTTTCACACCTGAAATGAATCCAATGCTTCTCATTTAAAAAAGTATGAATACCGGATAGAAAGTTCATTGTATGTTACTACTGTCAGATCCCTAAAAGTGATACTGCCATTCAGTTAGATGAGAGCGGACACTTGGATTCGATTCCCTAGCATTGCCTGTGTCAACATGTACTTTACAACCTATATCCTGGCTCCAAAAAGCCATGAGATCTCCTTTACCTGCAGGAATTTTTATGATAGCCATGTGGGTTGTCTCACTTTAAAGTAAATGGTGGGAATACATGTTTGTTCGGGTTCTCATAGGAAATAGTAAAGAAAACATTTTCACACTTGTGTATTGGCTAAAATCTGCATTCTAATTTAAAGGGAGGGCTCTCTACCACTTTAATCCTACTGCTTTGCCTAAGGGTATTCAGATCTTGCTTTAGTTGGATGGCTGTTACTTCTGCTGAAAAAAAGAATCCTTTTGAACAACCACGTTTCAAGAGTTGAGGGGGTTGAGATGGATCCTCTAAAAGTGTAGGCTGTACTTGCTTAGAACCCTCCACCTACGCGTAAACAGTTACAGAGCTTCCTGGGTTTTGCCAACTTTTACCGCCAGTTTATCCCTGCTTTCGCTGAGATTGCCCTCCCCATCACCAAGCTCTTAAAAACAAAGGGGGAGGACAACCCTAAACCGAAGCAAACTTTGAACTGGACAATGGAAATCCTTGATTCTAGGATCCATAGAGGGATCCTAGGATCCATAGAGAGAAAATCCAATACTTAGTTGCTTGGAAATATTTATCATCAGCACACAATGAATAGGTCGCTAAACACCATGTTTGGACTCCAATCTTACTGAGAAAATTTCACTCCCAATATCCTAACAAATCTTGTTAATATACAATCATGAAATCTTGTGTATATTCTGTTTTTTTTTTCAGATGGACCCTTTCGCTTTCTAAGGAGGGTAGCATGTCAGATCCCTAAAAGTGATACTGCCATTCAGTTGGATGGGGGGGGGGGGACACTTGGATTTGATTCCCTAGCATTGCCTGTGTCAACATATACTTTACAACCTATATCCTGGTGCCAAAGAGCCATGAGATCTCCTTTACTTCCAGGAATTTTTATGAGAGCCATGTGGGTTGTGTCACTTTAAAGTAAATGGTGGGAATGCATGTTTGTTCGGGTTCTCATAGGAAATAGTAAACAAAACATCTTCAAACTTGTGTATTGGCTAAAATCTGCATTCTGACTTAAAGGGAGGGCCTCTCTACCACTTTAATCCTACTGCTTTGCCTAAGGGTATTCAGATCTTGCTTTAGTTGGATGGCTGTTACTTCTGCTTAATAAAAGAATCCTTTTGAACAACCACGTTTCAAGAGTTCATACTTTCTTAAGTTGGAACGAGAGGCGATCCTTACAACTACTTACAGAGAGTGCATATGAAGAAAGTGAACAGATTTTGTACAGGAGTAAGGATCAGATCTATTCTCATATTAGTAATCTTTGGTTTTAATCACTGGTGGCCAGGCGTGGTATTCAGCCGGTTCTGACCATTTCGGGTGTACCGGTAGCTCCGACAATCAGCTGAGAGCGAAATGGTTTGCTCCAACAATCAGATGGGCCTGCCCACCCCCATGCTATAACATTTTTTATTTATTTATTTATTTTTAGATTTCTATACCGCCCTTCTCCCTGGGGACTCAGGGCGGTGTACAGCCAAGTAAGAAACACATAATATAAACAATTAAAAACCAATTAAAAAGAATATCTAAATTTGGCCCAGAAATTTAAAAACACCCCACTTTAAAATCATTTAAAAGGCTTCGCTTAGGCCAGCCCGGCTTGTTGGAAGAAAAATGTTTTAAGGGCCCGGCGGAAGGCACAGAGGTCATGGATTTTTCTTATCTCAGGGGGAAGCTGATTCCAGAGGGTAGGAGCTCCCACAGAGAAGGCCCTCCCCCTGGGGGTCACCAGCCTACATTGCTTGGCTGATGGCACCCCGAGGAGACCCTCTCTGTAGGAGCGCACGGGTCGATGGGAGGTTGTCAGTGGCAGAAGGCGGTCTCGTAGATAACTGGGCCCTATGCCATGGAGCGCTTTAAAGGTGGTAACCAACACCTTGAAGCGCACCCGGAAGACCACTGGGAGCCAGTGCAGCTCGCGCAGGAGCGGTGTTATGTGGGAGCGCCATGTAGCCCCCGTAATTACCCGCGCGGCCGCATTCTGGACCAGTTGGAGCCTCCGGGTGCTCTTCAGGGGGAGCCCCATGTAGAGAGCATTACAGTAGTCCAGGCGAGAGGTGACGAAGGCGTGAGTGACCGTGCACACGGAATCCCGATCAAGAAAGGGGCGCAACTGGCGAATCAGGCGTACCTGATAAAAGGTCCCCCTGGCCACAGCTGTCAGATGTTCCTCTAAGGACAGCTGCGTATCCAGGAGGACTCCCAGATTGCGCGCCCTCTCCACGGGGGCCAAAGACTCGCCCCCGATAGTCAGCGATGGCGTCAGCTGGCTATATCGGGAAACCGGGAACCACAGCCACTCAGTCTTGGAGGGGTTGAGCTTGAGCTTGTTCCTCCCCATCCAGATCCGTACAGCTTCCAGGCACTGGGACATCACTTCAAGGGCATCGTTGGGGTGGTCTGGGGTGGAGATGTACAGCTGGGTGTCGTCAGCGTACTGATGATATCTCACCCCAAAACCACGGATGATCTCACCCAGCGGCTTCACATAAATGTTGAACAGAAGGGGCGAGAGGACCGACCCTTGTGGCACTCCACAAATGAGAGGCCTCGAGGTCGACCTCTGCCCCCCTGTCAACACAAACTGCGACTGGTCGGAGAGAAAGGAGGAGAACCATCGTAAAACGGTGCCCCCCATCCCCAACTCTTCCAACCGGTGCAGCATGATACCATGGTCGATGGTATCAAAAGCTGCTGAGAGATCTAATAGGACCAGAACAGAGGAACAACCTCTGTCCCGGGCCCTCCAGAGATCATCAACCAACGCGACCAATGCCGTTTCCGTGCTGTGACCAGGCCTGAAACCCGACTGGAACGGATCCAGATAGGACGTTTCCTCCAGGAATTGTGGGAACTGTCGTGCAACCACACTCTCAACAACCTTCGCCACAAAGCGAAGGTTGGAGACAGGACGATAGTTAGCCAATATTGCCGGGTCCAGGGAGGGCTTCTTGAGGAGAGGCCTCGCCACCGCCTCCTTCAAGGCGGCAGGGAAGTATCCCTCACTCAACGAAGCGTTAATAATTCCCTGGAGCCAGCCTCGTGTAACCTCCCGGGAAGCCAGTACTAACCAGGAGGGACACGGGTCCAATAAACATGTGGTCGCATTAAGTCTCCCCAAAATCCTGTCCACGTCATCCAGAGTCACAAGGTCAAACTCCTCCCAGATAACACTCTCAAGACTATTCCTCGTCATCCCGCCCGGATCTACCCAGTCAGAGTCCAAGTCCCGTCGGATCTGAGCGATTTTGTCATACAGATATCGTCCGAAATCCTCAGCCCTGCCCTCCAGGGGGTCCTCCCTCGCTCCCGATTGAAGCAGGGAGCGGGTCACCCTGAACAGGGCCGCCGGACGATTCTCTGATGACGCAATAAGAGCGGAAAAGTGATTAGACTTTGCCGCTTTTATCGCCACTAGGTAGGCTTTAATATGTAGCCTTACCAGTGTTCGATCAGATTCGGCAAGACTGGCCCTCCAACCGCTCTCTAGGCGTCTTTTCCGGCGCTTCATCTCCCTCAGCTCCTCAGTAAACTAAGGGGCCGTGAGGGATCGGCACCGGGTCAGAGGCCGCAAAGGCACGACTCGGTCTAAGGCCCCGCTAGCGGCCTGATCCCAGGCCGCCACCAGGTCCCCGACCGAGTCGTGTGCCAGAACCTCAGGAAATGGCCCAAGCTCCATCTGGAATCTATCAGAATCCATCAGGCGCCTGGGGCGGACCCATCTTATCGGCTCCGCCTCCCTGCGGCGGGGTGTAGCGGTTTGAAGATCTAGGCGAAGGAGGGAGTGGTCTGACCATGACAAGGGTTCCATGTCTATATCCCCTATAACAGACTCACTCAGCCACTGGCCAGAGACAAAAATCAAGTCCAGGGTGTGACCCCCTCTGTGAGTGGGGCCATGAACTAACTGGGCCAGGTCCATGGCCGTCATGGAAGCCATGAACTCCCGAGCTATCTCAGATGTCTCACCAACAGATGGCAGATTGAAGTCACCCATAACCATAAGCCTGGGTGTATCAACTGCCACTGCGGCTATCACATCGAGCAGCTCGGGCAGGGCCGTTGCCATGCGGCAGGGAGCCAGGTACGTAAGCAACAGGCCCATCTGAACCCCAAGGCCCCATCTCACAAAGAGGGTCTCACATCCGGCTATCTGTGGCACAGTGGATTCCCTCGCACCGAGATCTTCTTTAATAATCACCGCTACCCCCCCGCCCCTCCCTTGGGCCCTCGGCTGATGGAACGCTCTGAAACCCGGTGGGCATATCTCAACCAGGGGGACCCCTCCCTCCGGGCCCAACCAAGTCTCAGTAATAGCTGCCAGGTCCGCACCCCCCTCTTGTATAAGATCATAGATGAGGGGGGCTTTATTTACCACAGACCTGGCATTGCACAGCATCAGCCGGAGGCCCAGGTCCTGAGTCTCTAAGCCACCGAGTATCTGAGTAGAGTCTTGGGGACCGGGGCATGCAATTGCTCTCAAACAGCAAGTGCGCGCCCCCCGTATATGATATGGTCCCCTACTCCCGCCATATCTGCCCCTCCCATTTACCGTGCTGATGGCAACTTCCTCCTTCGGATGGTCTTCCAGCCTCCCCCCAATCCCTCGTTTTGCGCCCTCCAAGCCGTCCCCCTGTGCCAGGCTTGGCTTTGACCTTAAAGGGTCAAAGACCTTAAAGACTAAACATGCCTATATTTCTTTTGTTTTAAGCCCAGCTGATAGGCGTGGCAGAGCGGATTGCCACGCCTCTGTTTTACTCACTCTGGTTTCAGTAGAAGGTAACTTTTGATCATAATGTGCATGTGCAGAAGCGTAAGCAAAGCGCAGACGCAGCGAACTGGTTGTTACAATCAGTGAATCCCACCACTGTTGGTGGCCCCAAACATAGAATCTTTCTGGAGGGAAAGGTCTTGAAAATCTTATTGTATTTTCCTTTATAGTTCTAATCCTGGGCATCTTAAATCACTGATGCACACTTTCCTACTCCTTCCACCTCAGTCCATATCAATTGACTCCATCACAGTCAAAGAGACACCACAATTTATATCAATCCTTTTTCTTTGCACAAAGCTATTTCAACTCAGATGTACCTATGGAGAATTTGCCTGTTCCTTCCTTAAACAATCCTATTTCTGAAATTTGATCATATTTTTTGTTATGTGCATTAAATGGGTAATTAAAAATAAATAAATAAAACCTATCATTCAAAAATTCCTGCATTATTTTCTGTGACATTTGGCACTTTATTCTGATAACATTCTGGTAAGAAACAAACAAAAAATAAAGCTACATTATGGAATAATAGAATAAAAAATATATATTTTCTGTTGTTTGCTTCAGATTAGGGCATTGAATTAGTCTAGACCATTTTTAAAGTAATGCAGATTGAGTAGTTTCAGTATGTCCTTGTAGCACCATGGCAAACAAACTGAAAATTTTACAAACATACATTACACATTCTCTGAAGATACAGATGGGCTATTGAACGTGCTTCTTGAAATTATCAATATTATGTGTGGCCATCAGGGAAAATAACTTGTCTTTGATAACTATTGACCAGCCTAAAGGAACTTTCTGACTTTAATGGACCAGAAGAATCTGCATTGTTTTCAGATATAACCAGAAATTGATATAAACTAATCACCATCTGAACAAACATCTCTTCCCAGTTAGATCAATACTACAGCGAGTCTAATGAGTTTCCTTGTTATCTTGCTAGCCTCCAGCTCTCTGTGAAGTTCTTATAACAATCAAACCCCGAAACATTCACAGATTCACAAACCTCTGATCAATAGTATTGACAGTTTGTTTAGTTAAGGGTTAACTAATCAATGATCAGCTTTAACATGCTGATCAGCCTTATCAGCAAAAAAGTAAAATAGGTTGACTTTTGTAATGAATATGAATTTTCTTTGTAGTACTCACTGAATGGGAAAAAAGTTCTACATTGCTTAAAAGGAATTCAGCACTTACCGTATCTTTTTTTTTTTTTGAGGGAGAGAGACTATATTAGCATAATTCAAGTCATCTTCAAAGGTAAAAAATGTACTATGACCTTGACATGAGCTGTACTCTCATGCCACAATTATCCACATGTTAATTGATAAAATAATCATCTCAGTTAGGCATGGACATCATACTAGACTAACACATGGCTGGCCACTTCCACATGAAGTGCAGAGCTGGCTATAGTATTTTCTCCTGCTGGGGGAAATTGAATGGGATACCTCCCATACTAGCTAGACTATTGTTCGTATTTTATGGAAAATGTGGTTGATTTTATTTCAGAATTCATTCCATTCCAGCTTTCCTTCTAGTTGTTTCTCTTACTCTGAAGACTGCATGGGATTCTGATTAATTTTATTTATCTTTCATTTTAACAATCATTTCTAGCATAGTACAGTTCGCAAGTCAAACTCATCTGGTTAGTTGGTTGTTCAGTGTATCATATGAACCCAGAAATTTGGGGTTGGTAAAGAAACATCTGCAGGATCAAATGCTTTTCTAAAAATAATTAAATCAACTGCTTTTGTTTGCAGCTAGTCCTTGATTTATGATGGCAATTGGATCCAGAATTTCTATAGCTGACACAATTATAAAACATGACTGCATCATCTAACAATGGCCATCTGTGCAATTCTGATTGTTGTCACTAACTAAATCTCATAGTCATTAGGTAGGCTAATTCCAAGAGCTGTATCACAACTGCCTACTCCAGAGAGTGCTCGTGACCTTCGAATGGAGTACTAGCTGGCCACGAATGTGGCTCTCGACTTGATGGAGTACCAGGGACATGTTGCACATGACAATAAGTCCTGCCAGAAGCCCAAGAGCTGCCCAATGCCATGTGGGGGGGAAAGGGGCATGCTCCCTGCCACTGGAGAGAGACCCCTCTGTACCCCAGGAACATGTCTTCAATATGGGAAGGAAGGTCTCCATGTGGCTAATTGTCTCATGCCATGGCCAGGATCCACATGAGTCCTGAGCCAGCCGAAGCCGAGAAAATCACCAACAGAGCCGAAAGAAAACATTCAGGTGGCTTAACAGGTCATTGAGGTCTCTCCCCAGTCCAGCGAGGGGGAAGAATTCTGACCCACATCAAGCCCAGCTTGGTCTTCTATGAGAGTGACAGCAAAGGGGAAGATAACCTAATGGTAACTGGCACCATCATACCCATGATGACCTCGGATGGAGATTTTGGAGCTCTCCTCAGGAGAGCACATGGCCTTATTGGATTAGGGATGCACTTGGTAGCTAATTAGCCTTCAGATGGTGGAGAAGCTAGGACTGAAACTGAGGAGGTTAAGACAGCCAATGAAGTTCTCTCAGTTATATCAGTCCCTTTATTACACCTAACTGGAGACCACTTCTATTTGGGCTTTATTGGGAAGATGAACTCACTGTGGAGTTTAAATCTATTGTATTTAATTAGGCAACAATTGATAGGAGATGGCATTAAGAAACAATGTGAATATTTGATCCAGAATGAATCACTGTTATCTTTTGGGATAAGATAAGATGCCGTGGCAAACTTTCTACAAATTGATTACAATAACAATTTGTTAACAAGGATTTTTGAAACCTTAATCTTGTCGTTATTATTATTATTATTATTATTTAAACATGAAACTCAGTCAACAGAACATTTAAAAATGTAACACAAATATCATTGACGGGTGGTAATGGTTGATATGGGTGGCTGCCAGCATCCTAGGTATCAACCAAGTATCTTCTTAAAATGTACAATGTTCTGAGTAGTGCAGTTTTTTGCAGTTCCGCTGGTGTTATTGCAGGAAGCTGCAATTTCTTGATGTATTTTGTAAAATTCTTGGACATGGTACCAAGTGCCCCAATGACAATGGGTCTCACTGTTACGTTTCATCCATAACTGCATAGTTTCGATGGCCAGGTCGCAATATTTTGTTATTGTTGTTGCTGTTATTATTATTTCTGTTAACTATTTTGTCATTAATATAGTATAAAGAAGACAGGTCAATAATTTTCAAATAGATTTACTAGTTTAAAAATTGGGGGGCTGCCTCACAAGGGGTGGGAACCAATATTGTAGTAATGTATTAATCAGCATTTAATTAAGGCGGGCGGGGGTAACATATGTGTATGTACTGGGTGGGTTTTTTTGGGGATGCATTTTTTTCGTGTCTTAAAATGTCTGTTTAATGATTGCTTTGTGTTTTATTTTGATTTTTGTTTTTTTGGAGTTTTGGAGTTTTGTATTTTTTTCTTTTGAGTGAAATAAAAAATAGAGTGAAGAAAATACAACCACATTAGATTTTCCTTCAAGCTCCATCAAAAAGAAAACAGATAAGTCTTTAAAATTGTACTTCTTTTCTATAAAAAAAACCCCCAGATTATTTGGCTGCTGTTGTTGTTGTCCCTAGTTATTATGACTAATAGCATAGTTATTAGCATTTTATGTCCTGTTTTCTAGTAATTTTGTTGTGGAAAATCAGAAGAATGTCACCTCTGAGACTTTAGAAGCCAAAATATTTGACCTGAGCAGGTGATTGTCCCTGCTCTGGCTGTATTTCTCTTCTACTTTTCCCAGCAAATCCTATGAATAATAAATAGTACTTCGCAGCAGGAGGCCTTTGAAGGTTCTTTACATGTCAAGGAACATATCAGCCCAGTAGAGCTTGCTCTGGAAAGCTAATAAATCAAACAGGATAAATGCTGTAAAAATGCAACTCCAGCAAACATGTAAACAAAGAAGAAATCACTATTTTGTTTCCTTTGTTTTATTCCCTATGTACCTTATGCCAGAAAAAGGCAACCGTTTTCATCACAATATTTGTGTGCTTTAAAAGGCCATAACTGGGATTATTTCTCATGATAATTCATTATTACTGAAAATAGTGTGGTTTAATTTTTAAGTAAAGACATTTTGGATCCGGGAATGGAGACAAAACTCTTTCATTTATTCACATCTATCTGAAGCAGAAATCCTTCTGAAATATTTTATAATATCTTGAAAAGCCCAAATCACCTCATTAGAGCTAGAAATTGTTTGTGAGCTCTTGTCATTGGAGAAGATATTTATAAAATTCTGAAAATTAGCTTTTAGGCAACAAACCATCACAGTCAAATTCTTGCCAAGAGAAGTGATAAGATTTCAAAGTGAAGTATTTCGTCTTTTACTTACGGAGAATAGAGCTTTTTTTTCCCCTGACAGATATCAACACTAGGAAATAAAATGCATTATTGTTTCAAATCCCAATGCCCAAAGCATTCAAAACCTTTCCAAAGCATTTAAATTATTTACAAACAACGAATCATTACTCGTTCAGAACAATGAGCCAAAAGTTACTGTTGGTCCTTTTCTCTTTGCCCCATAATTGGATTTCTTTTCTCCTGATCAGTTTGGGATGAAAAAACCCCCCAACTTTTCTACAGTATCATCCTAGCTATAAAATCAATACATCAGAAAAGTTTCTTATCAGCAAAGCAGCACATAGCCCTAATATATACCACAGCCTCCATTATAAGGGTGGATAGTAATAGTAATGTGTCCATGGCCTGGGGCTCCATTTCCTGGTTATGTTAACATTTATAGATTATAATATCTCTAAGGTGAAATATTGAACTCAAAAGATAAGCAAAAAGAAAAAAAGACTTTAAGCAATCTCGTCCAAGACAGTCCCTGGCTGCCCCTGGCTGTCCTTACATGGCAATTTGTAATAGATATTCAGATCAATAAATATTTTTCTCTGCCCCAATTTTAAATATCCAATGCCATTCTAGCCTTCTGCTAGCTCAGAAAGTTATAGTTTCCTGACTTACTAGATATGTTCAATGGCATGTGGGGGGGGGGGGAGGTTGGACCTTGCTCCCTTATGAATATGTAATGACTCCAGACTAATTCTCCACTTGATTCGTCTCCTGGCTCTGTCAGTCTCTCTCCAAAAATTTACTTTACTTTACTTTACTTTACTTTACTTTACTTTACTTTACTTTACTTTACTTTACTTTACTTTACTTTACTTTACTTTACTTTACTTTACTTTACTTTACTTATATCCCACCTTTTTACAAACAACTCAGGGTAGCAAACATATAAGAACACATCTGCCTTCTGTTTTTCCCCACAACCATAATCTTGTGAAGTGAATTGGTTGACAGAGAGTGACTGGCCCAAGGTCACCCAACTGGCTTTCATGGCAAAAGCAAATGTCGAACTCAAGTCTCCTTGTTTCTAGTCTGGTGCCTTAGCCGCTAGACCAAATTGGCTGTCTTGTTTGCTTGCAGAGATCTCATTACCCATCCAATGATGATGTCTACCATCTAGGTGACATCATCAGTGTTAGTGAGTGTAGAGTTTGCTCCCTATTTGTATACAGTAGCTTGCCCTACCATCTTTGTTGAAGATGTGTTTTTTTTTCCCTTGGTGATTCCTTGATTAGGAAATTGTTTTCTTAGTCGGTGTTAAACTTGGTTTATTACGGTGACTATTGCTAAGAGGATATGTTCTGGTCTTTTTTTTCCTTTTTTTATTATCTTTGTTATGGTATAAATATGTGATCTATGTCTATGTGCCTATTGATATCTTATGGGTCTGAATGCCAAGCTTCCAGGGATTCCTAACATTTCTGTATTTAGCTTAGTTTATGATACCCATAGTTTCCCAGATGCAACCATGGTTGCGTCCACCCATGGCTATAAAATTAAGGAGTTCTTATCATGTCTTCTGACTTCTAGTTGAAGTTCATGGATGAGTTCTTCAAATCGTCTGCCTGTCTATCCTACATAGTGGTTGTTACAGTTCTTATGCTGCTTGTGGGAAACACCTGCATTTTTCTTCTTGGGCTACAGATTCTTATAGTTTATTCAAGGTGTTTTGGACGGGTTTAGTTGGTTTATGTGCCATGGTGATGCTGTGTGATTATAATAGTCTGTTGGTTGTTTCTGAGATGCTTTTGTGGGATGCCTTACACAAAGTACAATTTTTAAAATCTTTATGCTGCACTTTGGACAAAATATGCATTTTTGTATATAAGGAGTTAAAGGTTTTTAAAGCAACTACCAGAGAAAAAGCAGTAAAAGTGGCCAACTATAAAAAGAACAACCAAAACAAACAGACAGGCAGACAGAAGACAGTCAGAGAAATAGAGAGTTCATCCTTAGAATATGCATGCTTTTCTTTAACAAAAACATTTTGAAATTAATTAAAATAATAGAGGCTTGCATTTGGCAAAAAGTCAGAAGATGGCAACTAGTTACCATTAAAATGGCAAAACATATATAATGGCTCTAGTTCCGTATTACTTCCTATCTACTTATTGTCGTTAAGCTATAACATAAATAGAATGAATTAAAAGAGAAAAATGAGCACATAAGGCATTACAAGATTACAAGAACAAATTGAAAAACTTAAATTAGAAATATGTCAAAATATAACATATGGAGGTTTCTGTAAGTATCAGAACCATTCTTTTTACTTAATGGATTCCCTCTCCTCTTCTCTCTAATTACTGTAGTGCTTTCTTTCACAGAGTCTCTTCTGGTGGCACATTTTTCATTCCTACATGCTTTTCTGCTGTATTCCATGATTTTAACAACAGGGCTATTTGAATTAATGCTAAATCTTCCAAGAGCAGTTTCACAGATGATTTTTGCAGCAGTTAAAAAACCGTTAAATGTCATGGCAGCTAGGTTTGGGAGTTGAGTCAACTCATGTTTGGCTAGCACTAGATATTTGACACCAGAACAAAGCTGATTTTCCCCTTGTAATATGGAAGCACTTTGGACTTATTAGAACATCCATTATATTATTGATTGGAGATTCCCACCTATTACCTCTTTTCTCGCCTTTCCTGCTCCACATAAACTTTGGCTATTTCTTTCATGGTCTTTCTTTATACTTTCCTAATGGTCAGTAAGAGGCAGCAGCATTGTCTGTCTCACAATATTTTCAGAATAGCTAGAAGTAAAAATGATCACAGATCAACCTCAGTCTGAGGAATTGGAGGAGAAAGTCAGTCTAATAAAACCATATCCTGGAAGAGCTCTAAAATTCATGACTTTAAGAGTGAATTGTATAGCTGAAAAGAAGTGATAACCTGATTTGACTGATCCCTCAATTTCTCTCTCTGGTGCTGCTGTTTAATATGTTCACACATATATTCCTAGGACAATTATGGGTTGCAACAACAAAAGACCAGAAGAAGATAGACATTTGCATGTGTGTGTGTATCTATGTATGTATGTCTATATATTTATTTATTTTATTTATTTGTCAAGAACGTATTAGGTAATAAATATAAACATGGATTGGATACATAAAATAGATACAAATAGAGAAAACATTAGGAGAGGGACAGTAGGAACGCTGGTGCTATTATGCACGCCTCTTACAGACCTCTTAGGAATGGGGTGAGGTCAACAGTAGATAGTCTTAGGTTAAAATTTTGGGGGTTTGGGGATGAAACCACAGACTCAGGTAGTACATTCCAGGCATTGACCACTCTGTTGCTGAAGTCATATTTCTGCAATCGAGTTTGGAGCAGTTCACTTTAAGTTTGTATCTATTGTATGCTCGTGTATTGTTGTGGTTGAAGCTGAAGTAGTCATTGACAGGTAGGACATTGTAGATAATTTTATGAGCTATACTTAGGTCATACCGAAGGCAGCATAGTTCTAAATTTTCTAAGCCCAGAATTTCAAGTCTGCTGGCATAAGGTACTTTGTTGCAAGCAAAGGAGTGGAGGACTCTTCTTGTGAAATATTTCTAGACATGGTCAAATGTATTAATGTCCGATATGTAGTGCGGGTTCCAGACAGATGAGCTGTATTAGAGAATTGGTCTAGCAAATGTTTTGTATTCTCTGGTTAGTAGTGTGATATTACCAGAGAAGAAGCTACGCAAGATTAGGTTAATAACTTCTAATGCCTTTTTGGCAGTGTAATATATCCATTACACACACATACACCAGTACACACACACAGAGAGAGATTAAAGAAAGAAGCAGACATCCTGCGAACTCTGGAATTTAAATTTTTTTAAATTTTAAAATAATTAAAATTTTATTTAACTAAGCTTTCGTCAGCCATCTGCTGACATCTGCTGACAGTTTAATACTCTGACGATGTCAGCAGATGGCTGACAAAAGCTTAGTTAAATAATTTTTTAATTATTTTAAAATTTTAAAAATTTTAAGTTCCGGAACTTGCAGGATGTCTGCTTCTTTCTTTATTCTGTGTGTGTGTGTGTGTGTGTGTGTGTGTGTGTGTGTGTGTGTGTAATCGATATATATAATACACACACACACACATATAATTAATTTGATACATAAAATATATCATTTACATTACAAAAAGAAACTATTAGAAAGTGATGAATCATTTGTGGGAAGAATAAATGGAAAGGAACATGTTTAAACATGTTCAAACATATTAGACAAATAAAAGTATATGTTGTAAAAGAGAAGTATGGGGAAGGGGAAGAGTAATATGGAAACAGAATTAATAGAAAGTTGGTTAAACAAATTTACTTAAGGATTTCAAACTAAGATGGAAATCAGAATGATGAAAAGAATAAATTAGTTTATTATCAGAGCAAATGTCATATAGGCACAATAAGAAGCACACACTCTCTTTCTTACATACACACGCACACATACAAATTCTGAAGGACAAAAGCTTGGGTCAATCTCTCTCTTTACCTCTGCCCTTCTTTTTCCATTGTTTTGTGCACATGATTCTGCTTGCTTTCTCACCACAACATCCTTTTCAATTAAATTCATAGAATAGTAGTTACATTATTATTATTATTATTTATTGGATTTATATGCCGCCCTCTCTCCAAAGGACTCAGGGCGGCTCACATCACACGAAACAATCCCAATAAATACAAATTAACACAGATTAAAACAGACTAAAACCAATTTAAAACAGTAGACCTCATCAGTCCTGGCTAGGACGTTTAAACAACCAGGTCTTAAGCTCACAGCAGAAGGTACGAAGGTCGGGGGCCAGCCGAAGACCCAAGGGAAGTTGATTCCAAAGGGTGGGCACAGCCACAGAGAAGGCTCTACCCCTGGGGGTCGCCAGCTGACATTGTCTAGCCAATGGCACCCTGAGTAGGCCCTCTCTGTGGGAATGCACTGGGCGATGGGAAGTCGATACTGGTTGCAGGTGGTCCGACAGATATTCTGGACCTAAGCCATGAAGGGCTTTATAGGTTAACATCAGCACCTTGAATCTCACCCGGAGCACAACTGGCAACCAATGCAAGTCGCGCAGGAGAGGTGTAACATGGGAGTATCGGGATCCTCCCATTACAACCCGTGCGGCTGCATTCTGCACCAGCTGAAGCTTCCAAGTGGTCTTCAAGGGCAGCCCCAGGTAGAGAGCATTGCAGTAGTCAATCCAGGAGGTGACTAACGCATGAGTGACTGTGCATCACGGTCCAAATATGGGTGCAACTGGTGCACCAGGCGAACCTGGACAAACGCCCTCCTGGTCACGGATGTTATATGCTCCTCCAAACCCAGCCGTGAATCTAGAAGGACACCCAAGTTGCGCGCCCTGTCTACAGGGGGCAACACCTCACCCCCTATAGTCAGAGATGGAACTTATCATTCGGTCCGCGATGCCGGTATCTACAGCCACTTGGTCTTGGTCAGGTTGAACCGAAGCCTGTTCTTCCCCATTCAGACCCGTACCACTTCCAGGCACCAGGCCATCATGTCAAGGATATCACTAGGCTGGTTTGGGGTGGATATAAAAAGTTGGGTATCATCTAGAGATCATCCACCAGCGTGACCAATGCCGTCTTTGTGCTGTATCCGGGCCTGAAACCCGATTGATACAGATCTAGATAATCCACTTCATCCAGGGCCACTGTGAACTGACGTGCCACCACGCTCTCAACAACCTTCACCACAAAGCGGAGGTTGGAGACAGGACGGAAGTTGCCTAAAATGGTCGGATCCAAGGCAGGTTTCTTGAGGAGGGGCCTAACCACCGCCTCCTTCAAGGTGAAGGGAAAGCTCCTCTCATCCAAAGGTGCAGTTATCACTGCCTGGATCCAGCCACATGTCACCTCCTGCGCTGAATAGACCAGCCACAAGGGACACGGGTCCAGCAAGCAAGTGGTCGTACTCAGTTTTCTCATGATCCTGTCCACTTCCTCGGGGGTAACAGGGTCGAACTCTTCCCAGACCACAGGACCAGATGCCTCCCCACTGTCTGACCCTGCCCAGTCAGAGTTCAAGCCATCCCGAATCTGAGCGATCTTGTCCGACAGATGTTGACTAAACTCTTCAGCCCGCCCTCGCAAAGGGTTCTCCCCCACCCTCTGGTTCAGGAGGGAGTGGGAGACCCTAAACAGGGCAGCTGGGCGATTATCTGTGGACGTGATGAGGGCGGAGAAGTAACGACTCTTTGCCGCTGCCATCTCCACCAATTACATGCACTATTTAGAATTACTGCATTATATTTAGAATACGCAGAAGCAGATAGATGATAGATAGACAAAAAGATAGATGATAGATATATAGTTAGTTAAGTCAGTTGACTGTATCAGATATAGAAAACTGATATGTACAGTTGCAATGAACTACATAATACTGCATCTGACACACTCTTTTGAGAACTTGTAATGGGAAAGAAAATGATTCTGATGATTTAGAAATATCCTAACAGCAAAAAAATTGTATATTTAATATGAAACTATGATTTTATGATTCTGAAAAACATTTATTGAATTATTATTTCATAATTCATGCCAGAGTCATCCTATAAATGAAGTCACTAATTCTGCAAATGCTAAATAAAAATGTCCTGGAAATTATGTGATTTACTTTCCTTCTCATACATAAATAGAAACAGTTCACCATTTTTACACCAATGAAATACCAATGAAAATATATGTAATAAATGTACAATTAATTGTCGGTTAGTTAAATTTTGCTTTGTGTACTTAGTCTTCTTTTAATGTTTGTGTATTTTGAAATCTTTATTTTGGAGAGACAAAATACAATATCAACATGTTAGATATTATCAACATTGTAAATATTACCGTACCAACAATAAAACTCAAATATTAATAGCAATAAAAAGAAAGTATTTCTAATGGCTGGAGAAAATATAATTCATAGATGCTGTGTAAGATAATAAAATCATGGTTTTTAAAATATCAAGAATAAAGTAATAATATTATAACCTAAGTGGAATTCCATTTTACCTAAATTAAAACATATGAAACTTCATAATGTAGAAAATATGATACAGATTATCGTTGTGCAAACAGTCAAAAATTTTCCAGATTCTTTTTTTTTTAATATGTGGGAAATAAATTTACCATGTTGTTTTTAAGCATCTCAATCCTGTTAAAATGAATTATGACTATTTCTTCTTTGGGTAATCTAATACATACTTAAAACAGGGTAAGAAACAAGCATATTGAAAAGAGGAAAAAATAGTAACAAGTATAAAATGCTAACTAATCGGCAAAAATAGTTAGATAAAATTTCTAATCTTAGAACCGTGATGGCAAACCTATGGCATGCGTGCCACAGGTGGCATGCAGAGCTATATTGGTGGGTACGCAAGCTGAGCTCTGGTGCACATGCGTGCGCTGGCCAGCTGATTTTCAGGCCTTCTGGGCCCACAGAAGTCAGGAAACACGCTGTTTCTGGCCTCCGGAGGGTCTCGGGAGAGTGTGTGTGAGGAAGGCCCGTTTTCCACTCCCCCGGGCTCCAGAGCCTTTCTAGGAGCCTGGGGAGGGCAAAAATGGCCTTCCCCATCCCTCTGGAGGCCCTCCGAGGCCAGAAATGGACTGTTTCCCAACTTCCGGTTCCACCGGAAGTCCGGTGGCCCACCATGCCATTGCATGCCAAAAGCGTGGGGAGCGTGGGGGGTCATGCACACATGTGCGGGAAGGGGTTTGTGCGCGCATGTGTGGGGGCAGGGCACATAGAATTATGGGTGTGGGCACATGTGCACGCAACCCCTCCCCCCTCTGCCCCCGCTTTTGGCACTCGATGGCAAAAAAGTTAGCCATCACTGTCTTAGAACAAACTAATATCTAAAACAATTGGGTAAATTCTATCTACTGTATAGATAGAACAATCCATTTAAAAAAGGATGTTCTCCTTTATCAACCAACACCTGCAGTTAGTTTTTTTAAAAAGGTTCCTAAATCAGCATGCCAGTGGATATAAAAAATCTACACATCCCCGTTAAAATGTCAGGTTTTTGAGATGTAAAACCTTTAGTATAACATATATATCTCAACTGAAAAACGAACTGTGTTGCATAGTATATCCAATCCTGAACACAGCCACATCCCTACTTATAAGACGGTGTTGCACTCCTATGTAGCCACATTATTATAGGAGGAATAATAACAATAAAAATTAGAATAATGTAGCTGCATAAGCGTGCACATCCTCTTACCAAGTATTACAAACCATATTCAAACTTATGGTAAATAATAGTTAGGACACACCTGCCCTCAATTAAAGTGATTCTGATCAAGTCCATATAAAGTTCAGCTGTTTTAATAGGATTTTTCTGACATTTATTCATTGCTTCTTACAGCAAAAGCCATGGTCTGCAAATAAATTACGAAGAATGAAAGGGATCTCATTGCTAGAAAGTATCAGTCAGGAAAAGGATACAAAAACATCACCAAGGCATAGGATATACCATGAACAAAGTGAAGACAATCATTAAAGAGTGGAGCAAATATGGGACAACAATGACATTACTAAGAACTGGATGTCCCTCCATAATTTATGAAAAAACAAATGCTGCCAAGACTCCTAGAGCAATATTAAAGGAACTGCAATTTCTGGCAAAAACCGGTTGTGTACTATACGTGAAAACAATTTCCTGCATTCTTCTTATGCCTGGACTGTGGGGTAGGGTACAAGACAGAAGCCTATTCTTACAAAGAAAAACATTCAAGCTTGCCTATATTTTGCAAAAACCTTCAGCAAGTCTGACATGGGAAAATGAGGTATGGTCTGCTGAGACCAAGGTTGAACTTTTTGGCCAAAGTTTTGGAATGGCCCAATCAGAGCCCATACTTGAATCCAACTGAAAATCTGTGGGTGACTTAAAGAGGGCTGTGCACAGGAGATCCCTTTGCAATCTGCCACTTTTGCCCACTTGAGAGAGCAAAGATTCCCAAGGCAAAATGTGTATCCTAATAGGCTGCTTTCTATCTGTCAGAAAGCTTATACTCCAACTACAAGTATGGACAGACACAGACTTTCAAGCAAGGAGGAGTTACTCTGTGTGGGCCTAGTGCTTTTCCAATCTTTTGTCTATGAAATAGACCTCGCACATCTTTTTCTAGGATCATCAGGGACCCCAGAGGGATGGAGTTAGGTGTAGGAGATTTGACTATTGTTGGTGGGTCTGAGATGGGGAGGGTAACGATAGTTGATCACCTTGTTCTCCTCTCAGACCGACGGTAGAATACTTTCAGGTTATCTGCCAGTTGCCGATTCTCTTCAAACAGGTGTGTGTAGACTTTCTATAGCCACTGCATTGTTCAAAGTATAGTAGAACAAGACATGATAGACTAATGTGTTAACATCTAAATTTCCTTTAACTCTCTGTACAAATTAAGGAATTGCATATAGCTTCAGCTTTTTATATCAGACTTGTTATGGTAATAATCTGAAACCTCCCCAGTATACCTTTCTGGAGATTTCTACAGAAAACTCTCTATTTACAAGCAACTTCATCTTACAAGTTGAATGTGAAAATCTGCATACTACCTATGGACGTATCACCAAACTAATCCTCTTTTTTTAAGGAGAGAGAAGTATTTTCTCTTTTTTTTATCATTGTAGGAAAATAAAGATGTTTCCATTTAAACTTGAAGGGGGTTTTGTTTTTGCTTTGTGTTTTAGGAGGTGGGCTTAATCATAAGATTGAACGTTACAGTTTGTACAATGATTTTATTTTATTCAAAAACAATTGAACTGAGTTGACAAATTTAACACATGTTCTCAATTGGATAGATGGTTAAAGTTAATTTAATGATCTAGAAAGCATTTTGCACATGAGTATTTTTTTTCTCAAACGTTGGGATTTTTAAATTCCATTTGAATAATTTAATGGGCTTTAGCTCAATCAAACCCAATATAATAGAGCATGCTCAGCTTTGCTATAAATATCTATTGTAGCAAGGTTGAATTCTCAGACTAGAACTTGAACAAAGGAATCACTTAAGGTCATTTATTTTGAATTGGAAACTCTTGATGTTCAACTTCATTGCAGTAAAAATACAAACGGTTTTATATTGCTGAATAGTTTTCATAAGATGTAATCTCATGCAATGTATTCTTTGCTTTGCTAGTCAGTGTGAAAAACGAGCTGCAATATAGCTAATCTTACTTCTGTTCCTGTTCTTCTCACTGGGGATTCTAGTGCTGTTATCTCTACATAATATTCCTGCCTCTTGCTGATTTCACTATGTTTTTCATTTAGGCATCAAGTATAAAAGTGCTGAATCTATAGGGTGTCCTAATAGTTCTTACAAACTGAAAAGTCTATGCATAATTGTGTGAACCTGTACCAATCAGAAAAATACACATACATTCCAATTCTTCTCCTGCTATTTTGTAAAGGGGAAGATTGTCTTCTCCAATAATCTTATTTTATATTTAGTAACTTTGTTAGTTGTTATTACTGTGTTTTCTTTTCCATTGATATTTCAGACCTAATATTGTTTGTTGGCTAGATTTGTCAGGTAGCTGTTTGTTTGTTTGTTTATTTATTTATTTAGCATATGGCATCTACAGAGGTCATGCAGTCACTGATATAGCACTCTAATAAAACACATTGTACATACAAACACAAATATGAGTTAATACTGTATATATATATATATATATATATATATATATATATATATATATAAACAAACTGTATTTGGACAGTACAATATATGAGTTAGCCTGTAAATTGATATTAAAAAAACCATGCATTTAAAAAAACATGAAATTAAAAATATATTCTCCTGGTTTTTCAATCACAATAACATCTAAATATTGTCATGATTTATGTATCATTGAAAAACTACCACATTACATCAGGCAATGGAATCCTGTTAACATGGTTGCATCAATTCACACTGTCTTTTTACTCAATGCAACATGACACTTTAGTTGGATTCTGGTTTTCCAGAAGAGCTAGCATTAAAGAAGGATTCTGCAAAAGCAGACCCAGAACCTATGAAGCTTTATGAAATATATACCTGTAATATTCATCTTGGCCAGATGAAGCTAAGATCATTGGACTTCCATTGTGATTGTACGGCATTTTATTGTACAAGTAGTCCCCATAGTAAAAACAGTGATGAAAAAGTAATGACCTTTATGACCAGTCCTCATATATATGACTTTCACAGGTATGTAAAGCAAAGGAAATCTGAAGGAAGATCATAAACATAGTTGCAATTCACTCAGTGACTCCTTTGCTTAATGACCGAGTTGCCAGTCCCAAAGGTAGTCGCTAAATTAGGGCTGTTTTTTCTAGTGGGATGTGTTATTTATTTTTAATTCTCTTATTTAAAGCATTTTCAACCAACCAACCAAGCGATCGATCTTTCTTATGATCACAGACTAACAAAAAAAGCATTAAAACAATAATAAAAATAAATAAAAGACAGACAGAATAATATATTTTGATTGGTGGTGGATTAACAGTGGGCTGTTAACATTTACCTAATTTTACATACAGCATAGCAGAATTTGGCCACATTCATAGAAACTACTTCATACTGATCTGATAGCAGTAGTTGCATGTTTTAAAAAAAGGTCAATATTTCCTAGATATTTTATTAGGTAAGGTGTTATAACTTGAGTGTGAGTCCTTATAAAAAGATGCAGTATATCACGATGTGAGCTACAGTTTCAATGGCCCCTTGTCCACCGGGCACAGTCTCAGCTCATAAAGTATTTTTTTTGTATTGGTACTCCAAAGGTGCTATGGGAAGTGCATTGCAGGGTGCTAAGGTTAGTGTCCTTCGGATTTCTGGGAGGAATATTTGATATAAATATCTTGCTGCTTTAAAAGAGAGGAATTTGACTGCGCAAGTAAACATTCTTAGGAACAGCAACCCAATCTTATTGGATTTCCAAATCTTTAATATGTTGTTAAAGTGCACTAAATGCACACTGATGCCCCGTCATTAAAAGCACTTCTTTTGAGAAACCAAGATACTGGACTTTTTGTGAGATGGTCCTGAATCATACTGATTCGAAATAGTCTACTATAAGGAGAGAACTCAAACCTGTAGGGGGAAAGAGTTGTTATAACCAAGGTACAAAAAGGTAAATCTAATCGCTTCTCGACCTTTTGACTAAGATCAAGTGTGTGTGTGTAAATCCATGCACCTAACAATAATAGAGTTGGGAAGGGACCTTGGATGTCATCTAGTCCAACACCTGCTCACACAGGAGTCCTGTAACTGGGGATTTGAACTGCCAAACTGCTGACCTTTCTGATCGACAAGCTCAGTGTATTAACCACTGAGCCACTTAGTCACCTGTTTTGATTTTGGCTAGTTTTGCTTTCCTCTTTAGTATTGCATTTGGGATGCAGTGTGCTACATGGCTCTTAGGAATTTGGAGAGCATTTTCATTATATTTCCTTCATCCAGAAAATCAGAAGAAATATGGTAGTATCTTTTCTGATTGATTGATTGATTGATTGATTGATTCGATTGATTGATTGATTCGATTTATATGCCGCCCTTCTCCAGAGACTCAGGGCGGCATACAATGCGTTAAGCAATAGCCTTCATACTTTTGTATATACCTGCTTAGTAGGGCTTTCGGACCCCCCTTAACCAGTGTTCTTTTTTATACAAAGTCATCTTATTGCCCCCACAATCCGGGTCCTCATTTTACCTACCTCGGAAGGATGGAAGGCTGAGTTAACCTTGAGCCTGGTGAGATTTGAACTCGCAGTAATTGCAGGCAGCTGGCAGCTAAGTGCTACCTAAGTGCTACTTAACAGCACTTTAATCCGCTGCTCCACCAAGGCTTGATCACAAAATACAATTCATTAGGAAGAAAAGTGAGATCAGACTCCATCGACTGACACAGTTCTTCTACAATTTCAGCCTGAAAGTTTCCTTCAGCAGTTTACTTACTTATTCTGACAGTCAGGCAGAACTTTAACCTTGTTCCACATCTTTATAACAGAATTTCCAGGAAGACTGACTACAGTAATTTAGAGTGCATATGACTGCAGCCTTCATCTGTGTGAAAGCATTTGAAGTTTGACAGGGAAGCAAAAATAATAATAACATGGCACTAATGAAAGACAATTTTTTATAATATAAGAAAAGTTTGGAAGAAAACACATCATTCATGTAATTCCTTTTTATGATTTTCTCAAACACTACATCTACATGAAAGTAATCAAAACTTCTAAAATGAATATGCAGTAGAGCATAAGAAGTGCCCTGCTAGACAAGACTAAAGCCTATTTTTCATAGCATTTTATCCCCATAGTGATTAACCATATACTGTACCTAAGGAATGTTCCAATATTTGATTGGCTGCCACAAAGAAGAGGAGGTCAACCTATTTTCCAAAACACCAGAAGGCAAGATAAGAAATAACGGATGGAAACTAATCGAGAGAAGCAACCTAGAACTAAGGATAAATTTGTTAACAGGAGAACAAATAACCAATGGAATGATTTGCCTTCAGAAGTTGTGGATGGTCCATCACTAGAGGCTTTTAAGAAAGACTGGTCAGACATTTGTCCGATATAGAATCTACTGCTTGAGCAGAGGTTGGACTAGAAGACCTCCAAGATCCCTTCCAACTCTGTTATTCTGTTATAAAACCCACAAATAAGTTAAGGTGGCAAGAAAGCTTGCAGTCATGTTCATTATACATTATTTAAAGGCATACTCTAATATATGACTATCATTGCCATTAATCGTTTATAATTCCAGGATTTATAATCATCTTTCAAAGTACCCATGTTGGTATTGGTTATTACCTTAACTGTCTCTTCTGAATTTTACACCCTTCAGCTTCTAATTTAAAATAGGTGTTTTCCTGAATCCAACTCAGGAAATAAAATTATACATACAGTTTTATACATAAGTGTGATTGTCTAATAATGAACTATGATTGATGTAAAATAAATTATACAGATGAGTTATAGAGAGAGAGCAAAAGAATGCTTACAGTTTTCCTCTTAAAAGGTTTTGTCTGGAGTCTTCTATAGCATTCTATAGTATAACTATAAACCTGGTAAAGAAAAAGATGTCATCTTAATTTGTGCAATGTGTGTTTAAAATAGATACAATTACATTAATACCATTCCTGCTCAACATTGAAAGAATGGATAGATGTGCTTCCAATAAAATGTTCCAAATGTGGATTTTATTTTGACACTGCTTCATTTCCAGAAGTGCAAAAAATATCTCATTGATGACGCAGGATTTAACATTCCTGTTAGGACAACATTGGGTCATTAACTTAAATTCTTTATTGGTAACTAATGGCCCCTTTATAGACATTTCTGTCATAAATATTCTTAACTATTTAATCCTCTGTTCTTTGCTAAAAAAATTAAATGTTACTGCTTGCTTTCTGTAGTCTCCACAGAACCTTTTAGAAAACAGAGCCTTTAAAAAAAAAGATTGCATGGACAATTGCTTTTCTCTTACTTGTGCTTTAATTAAGAACTAAAATAATAGGATAATATATTAGAAAGGAACAATAACAGATCTGTCTATAGAATAAAGCAAAGGTAATTAAAATGGGTTATATTTGAAACTATCCTAAATTACTTTTGGTTCATAATTAGGACCGACTTAACATAATTAAGACTTGCCATTCTAACATAGTAAGTTGCAGTGGTGAAATTCAATTTTTTTACTACTGGTTCTGTGGGCGTGGCTTGGTGGGCATGGTGTGGCTTGGTGGGCATGGCAGGGGAAGGATACTGCAAAATCCCCATTCCCTCCCCACTCCTGGGGGAAAGATATTGCAAAATCTCTATTCCCACCCCACTCTGGGGCAGCCAGAGGTGGTATTTGCCGGTTGTCTGAACTATTCAAAATTTCCACTACCGGTTCTCCAGAACCTGTCAGAACCAGCTGGATTTTACTCCTGATAAGTGGTCTCCTTATTGCTAGTTCACTCTCATGTCTCCTAGGAATATGTCTAAATTCTACTCCTTTACAACACTATTTGAGATAGGCAATACTTCCACACAGTGTACTTCCTTTATTTTTATTTTATTTATTTAACATATTTATATAGTGGCCCAAAAAATATTTAAGAATTCGACCAGAGAGAAGGGGTATGGATTTCCATGCCTTCCTTTGTGGGAGGTCACTTTGCACCTCGGACATCGGAAGAAGCCCTGCAAGGAGACCACACTGCCGATGTGCAGGAAATCTCCCCTCCCTCCCATCTGCAGATGGTCGAAGAGGAGTTTCACCAGGACGAAGAGGTGGCTGGAGGCAGCATTTGCGTCAGGTTGGGCTTGCTTCACAAGGGGAACGATCTGGGGAGCAAGAGATTTAGGAAGCCTAGGCTGGTGTGGGGCGGTTTCTCGACTAAAGTGTCTGATTCATCCCCAGGGGTGAGTGCCTTGTGGGACTGCAGGAAAGGGAGTGTCTTCAATGAACTTCATTTGTCTATGTCTCTGCAGGTGGCAGCATCAGCGGCGTATCCTCACAGAGCTCCTTCCGCCTTCTCTCTGGTCTGATTCTCAAATATTTTCAAGCAAACACTGCTGAGAGACGGAAGTATCTCTTCCCCCTCCCTCACCAAACTTTGCGTGTAAGCATGACATTTCACAAATATCCTTAATCCACGACTGCTGGCTCCCTTGCTTTGTGCTTTTTATACACATACCAACATACGCACCCTGCTCGAGGCTGCCATTTTCTCCTCCCAAGACTCCATTTCTGAGGAAAGAAGAATGCTGGGGTGGCACTGGACTTCCCACCCACACACCCTGGCTCCTCTCAGCCTCAATTTTGCTCCTGAAAGTCTGCGGACCACTTGTCTGGTTGAGCTCCGCCAGAGCTTGGTTTTGGGAGAGACTCTTGGAGAGCCAAAGGGGGGCTGAGGACAAGGAGCGAGGCGAAGCTGATCTCTTCCCATTTGCCTTCACTTCCAAAAGTTTTCCTCAGGCACAGTCACTTCTGCAGCAGGAGACATGCCCACGCACATCATGCCTCACACTGGCCTTCCGGAGGGTACTGTATCAGCAGCTATCCACAATTTTTTTAACCGTTATTTCATCACAACCCACGTGGCCAATGCGATGTTAAAAGTTAACATTTCAGAAATGTTATAGCTGCAGGGGAAAGGACGATGTGCAAGAAAATCTCCCCTCCCCCACCTACAGATCATTCTTTCAAAGAGGAGCCCTGCATACACGCACATCCAAAAATGCTCCCTCCATGGAATCGGAGCCTCCAGTCTTGCAATCTTGTGTTTTGAAAGGCCTGAGTGGTGTAGCAGGCTAATGCCTCCTATTAAGGCAGCATTTTAACATCCAGCTGCCTATAATTACTGCGAGTTCTAATCTCACCAGGCTCAAGGTTGACTCAGCCTTCCATCCTTTCTAAGGTGGGTAAAATGAGGACCCAGTTTGTGGGGGCAATAAGCTGACTTTGTATAAATATACAAAAAGTATGAAGGCTATTGCTTAATGCATTGTAAGCCGCCCTGAGTCTCCGGAGAAGGGCGGCATATAAATATAAATTTTTTTTAAAAAAGAGGTTTGCTTCAAAGCTGCGGCGGCAGAGTGTTGCATAAGGAGATCTCCACAGTTACGATAACATTTCTGAATGTTAACTTTTAACATGTATTGGGCCATGTGGGTTGGTACAAAATAACAGTACCCTGCTACAGTACCCTTTGAAAGGCCTGTGCGTCGGGCGCTTCGCTTGGCCTCCTGCTGCTTTTGTGGCCACAATCAATGGCAAAAGCAGCTGTGTTTGCTGAAGTCAGCGGCCGGAGGGGCACCCATGAGGCAGCTATTCTGTGGACAGAATTACTTGCTGTGACTGTCACCATTAGGTAAGGAGGGCGCTAGGCATGTGGGGTATGTTGCTTGGCCTCCAGCTTCTTTTGCGGCCGCAATTGGCTGCAAAAACAGCCATGCTTGCTGGAGGCGGCGGCCTGAGCGACACCCACAAATCAGCTGTTTTGTAAATGGTGGAATGGCGTGCTGTGAGTCTTCGGAAGCTGGCACTAGGGACCGTTTGCCCCGCCTCATAACAGTACATGGGGGGGAATAAGTTCCCCTCGAAAAGAAGCTTTAGCCGATTTTTGGGGGGGTCAAAAGAAAATAAGACCTTGTCTTATTTTCGGGGAAACCTGATAGTATATAGATATACATTCTAGAGGATTTATCTCTAATAGAATTAAAATTATTAAATTTATATGCTGCCTGATTCCCAGAAATTCTGGGTAGTTATTCTTTCCTTGGAAGATAGATAAATTTCACAAGACATAAACAATATAAAATTTATTTTTAAAAAGATAAAATATAACTATCAAACTAACTAAAAACTATTTTCCAAAGCATCAAAAGACAAGACAAAAAACAATGGATGGAAATTAACCAAGAGAGAAACAACTTAGAACCCATGCTCTGAGCCAACTCGAATAGAATAGAATAGAATAGAATAGAATAGAATAGAATAGAATAGAATAGAATAGAATAGAATAGAATAGAATAGAATAGAATAGAATAGAATAGAATTCTTTATTGGCCAAGTGTGATTGGACACACAAGGAATTTGTCTTTGGTGCATATGCTCTCAGTGTATATAAAAAGGCAAGATACACTCATCAAGAATCACAAGGCACAACACCCAGTGACAGTCATATGGTACAATAAACAGTCAAATTATACTAGGAAACGATCAATATCAATATAAATCACAAGGATACAAACAACAAAGTTACAGTCATGCAGTCACAAGTGGGAGGAGATGGCCGACAGGAACGATGAGAAGACCAATAGCAATAGTAATGCAGCCTAATGTGAATAGTTTGACAGTGTTGAAGGAATTATTTGTTTAGCAGAGTGATGGCATTCAGGGAAAAACTATTCTTGTATCTGGTTGTCTTGGTGTACGGTGCTCTATAGTGTCATTTTGAGGGTAGGAGTTGAAACAATTTATGTCCAAGATGTGAGGGGTCTGTAAATATTTTCACAGCCCTCTTTTTGACTCGCACAGTATACAGGTCCTCAATGGAAGGCAGGTTGGTAGTAATTTTTTTTCCTGCAGTTCTAATTATCCTCTGAAGTCTGTTTCTGTCTTGTTGGGTTGCAGAACTAAACCAGACAGTTATAGAGGTACAGACGATAGACTCAATAGTTCCTCTATAGAACTGTATCAGCAGCTTCTTGGACAATTTGAGCTTCCTGAGTTGGCACAGAAAGAACATACTCTGTTGTGCTTTTCTGATGACGATTGTGATGTTAGGTGTCCATCTTAGGTCTTGAGATATGATAGAACCTAGAAATTTGAAGTTCTCTACTGTTGATACTATGTTGTCTAGTATTGTAAGAGGTGGTAGTATGGGAAGGTTTCTCCTAAAGTCTACCACCAATTCTACGGTTTTGATTATGTTCAGTTCCAGATTGTTCCAGTCGCACCACGAGGCTAGTGTTCAACCTCCCGTCTATTATTCCATGTGCTAAATATTTACTGCTGAAAAACAAAATACAGAAGTGCTCAAATCTGGATGATATCTTTGGCAATTTCAGAAAAAAGAAAAGGAAAAGAAAGTGCTCCGAAACAGTTTTCTACCAGAAATCTCTAGAAAGGGATACTGTAAAGTTTTCAAATTATTACTATAAGATTATGCAGAATTATAAGTTTATAACAGTCTGATATACAAAGTTGAAGCTGAATTCCTTAATTTGCCCAGAGAATTATAGAAGATTTAGACTTTAACACATCACAGATACATAAATCAAGAGTTCACTGCAAATTCATAAAACATTTTATCCACTTGTATAGAAATAGAATAAAATATAAGTTTCTCTAGCTTTTACATACCACTGGGAGTGGAGATTAAAGTTTCCAGCCTTCCATTACATGGGTTCAATTATCTACAGTACCAAAGACCTTCAATGCCATCTTAGTAGATCAAGGTCATTTGTTCAGATTAACATAGTTTTTAATAATCTCAAGAAGTCAAACAAGCAGTAATACTACATAGTAACACTTTAGGTTTTATAATAAATTTCATTGTAGATATGTATATATCAACTATGTCTATGTCTATATATTTCTAGCATCTTTTAAAAGAAATCTAAAGCAACATGCATAAGTAAGACAAGCAGCTATTGAAAAAACAGTACAATCAATGTTCTAATTACTTCATGCAAAGTATTTGGTGAAGAAATCAATGTCAGTTGATCCTAATGGCATTGTTTTAATGATACTTTAAGTTACAGAAGAAAAAGGGTATGTGAATGAAGGACAATGTCAGTATTGACATTTTCAGAAAATTTGAAAAACAGACCAGAATGTGAATACACTCCAGTAAGAGAGACATTGCATTAGAATGTATTAACAGCATTATGAATGATTTACTGTCCATGATTATGGCAGAGATTTCTATAATTTAACTGGACATCTGGCTATTTATTTCTGTTTATATCCATCTCTTTTAATCAATTGAAATCACAAATTATCCTGTTTGCTGTTCTGGATAGCTTTCAAGTAAGTAGGCAGTCCAAGTAGGCAAGTCCAAGACTCCAGCTGTGGAATCAGAGGTTGACCCAATATATCATGCTATTGTGCTTTACGTACATCACCATCAATATTACAATACCTCCAAGGGAACATGTGTGGAAAATTTCAGGAAGTACATTAACTCTTCATACCTGGAAATGTTGTCATATTCAATAGGTGTGTTTTAAAACGATAAATGTTTCAAACTATATTTCACTATTCTGGGTTCTACTGATCAATTTTTTTAAACTATTATTCACTATGCATGAATGTTCTGTTTAATTTATATAGGCAAAAAGAAATATTTCTTCTGTTTATGTATGCAATTTTCAGCTAAGTATTTTGCAGACTGCTTAGTTTTTGCTAGTTAAAGGTTAAGATGACACAGGACTTTGCTTGTTAAATGTTAATATCCATGTTAAAGAGCAAAAGACTATGCAACAGAGATTGGCAAAATGGGGATATCACTGTAACAAGTTTCATAGATTTAAAGGTGCAACATGTCCTCCTCCAGCAACACTTAAGGGGGGAGGACAAGGGCTCAGCCTGATAAAAGAGGCATCCCGTTGTTGCAACACAAACTCTATCCCTCTTTTAAATGCATTACAAATTATACACATCTCCCAAAGAGGCAAAGTTTGCAGTGTAACAATTCAATATTGTTTTCATCATTCCACAAAAGCATAAGGCCAATGGATGCTACTAATCACCTATAGCTCAGAGCATCTTCTCAGTGAAGTCTATAAGAGGAAGGAAAGACTAAGTGCATCCTTTAGGCTTATGATATGTTAGCAAAAAGCCGAGAGTGATTTGTGAATAAATTATAGACTGTCAATGATCATTTCTTCTACTGATTTTGAAATGCTAAGAATAAAAAATTGTAAATCAGTGCCCAGTCCAAACTGATTCAGGTCCCACAGTAACAAAACAAAAAAACACACCCTCTTATGCCATTCCACAAAAGAAAATTAAAAGTAGGGGAGAATACTTGCAATCTTGTGAACTGTATGCTAGCTCCTATAAGGGTTAAAAAAGGTAAGCCATTATCAAAGCTTGTGTCACTTTCACTCTTGTTGTTTTTCTCTGGATTACTGAGTAGGCGCTACAAAGTTATCACGTTAACTTTTCCCTTTCAGAAATTGAAGCTCAACAGCTGGAGAGAAGAAAGAATGCATTCAATGAGAAAACAGAGACCCAGATTCTCAATGCAACCCACAAAATTCTAGCTCAGTGGTATGTACATCACAAGTGAGGCAGAAATAATTCAGCTCTGCTTTCCCACTTTACCTGCTGCTTTAGAACACAAACATCTTTGTACTTTTAGAATTGTACATCCTGATGTGGAATTTTCTTTGACATACCAGCAAACTGTTCATGCCCCACTGTTTGGATAATATGATATGGAAAGGAATAGGAACCCTGCATCTTTCTCTTTTTTCCCCCCATATATAATAAGACACAGAAGAATGGAGCAAAAATAATAGTCCAAAAATAACTTATAGTCACACCAACCTTTTTTGGATACACCATTGAGTCTTACACCTATAAATACATCAGAATGGAATGGAATGGAATGGAATGGAATAGAATGGAATGGAATGGAATAGAATAGAATAGAATAGAATAGAATAGAATAGAATAGAATAGAATAGAATAGAATAGAATAGAATAGAATAGAATAGAATAGAATAGAATAGAATTTTTAACACAATCTAAACAAACAAATATTATCCACCAGATTATAACCCAATTCCAATATTTACAAAAGTTACGACATTTGTTTAATAATTGCAATATTAGGACAACTTCGTAAATCCCTTAATACTAAAAAGAAACCCTACTACTAGTTTATATAGATCTGTTATCAATAAATAATTTGTTATCAATAAATCACTTTGATACGTAGGTACTGGGAAATAAGAGAAATAAGGAATTAGAGTTTCCTATATTGCCTAGAAAACTAGAGAGTGTTTTAACTTCTGTAACAAGAGGGTTAAATTACAACGTATACAACAAATAATAGTATTTTGAAATCAATGGACTCCATTACATTTGTATAGAAAAGAATTGTCAAAACACCATGTTGTTGGAGATATAATAATAATAATGCTTCGTTAAAATATGTTTTTACAATGTTTTACATTTATTAAATTTGGCGGAAATGCACTGGATTATATAAATATAATTGAACAACAAAAACTGAAATTTTCAGGAGATATTCTTTTGAGTAATATAACTAGTACTTGGAATTTGACAACTGGACAATGTGAATGGATTCTCCAACCTCTTATTATGCCCAAAAGAGTAATATTGCAGCATTAGAAACGTATGTGTATTTCATTCTTTCATTCTGTAGATTGAAGACCTGATTGCACTTGCCACCTATAAATGGATTGCCTATAGATCTAGAACTTGTACAGACAAATATAACAAAATATGGGAATGATTAATACAAAATGTAGAAAGTTAACAACATGCTAGTTAATAATAGATAAATAATATTAATAAACATAATAGATAAATCTATTACAAATATATGTACTTGAATAATAACTGCATTTATTAACTATACATAGTATAGCAACTATTTACTGCTAAAATTATCTATCTCTTTTTTCTTTCTCCCTTGTTGTAATTTTCATTTTTTTAAAAAAGCTTCTGGTGTCTTTTTTCCTTGACAAGGTATATATTTTTATCTTTTGTTTTGTTTTTCTGTTTCTTGTCATTACTTTAAAAAAACAATAAAAATTCAAAAAGTTTAAATCTATCATAAAATCACATTAGCAGCATTTTGTATAATTCTGGTTTGAAAAAGGTGTAAATGGTCCCTTCTGTTATGTCCTTATAAGGATTAGGGTTAGGGTTAGGGTTCTAACACCTTCAGTTCTGTGTTTTTAAGTTTTAGAGCACTGGGCATATTTATATAAAAGTCTTTTCATGTTCAGCATACTTTGTTTCCTAGGCAATGCATTTAAGATTATAGTCTTTATTTCCTTCACAATACTGGAGAGGTACAACCTTTAGATATCTGTTTTTTTATAGGAAAGGAAAGGAAAAATATATAATATTTTAAAAATATATTTTCTAGCACACAATTCACTACAATTTTAGCAAATGTTAGCAGTTCTCGATTAAAATAACAACTAGTATCCATAAAAAGAATTAGTGCTGTTTTGCCAAATTGTAGACTAATCTTTCCCAGGCAACTCTACTTCAGAAGTACCGGAAGGTTTCAATTCTTAAAACCATGTAGCTGGTGCTGGTGGGTAATTTCTGGAGTTGTTCCAGCACATCTGAACAGTTACAAGATAGAAGAGGCGGTCCTGGAATCTAATTGGTTATTACTTTAAAGCAAGCCCTGAGCAGTGGCAGATTTCTTCACAATGTATGCTAGTTAAGAAAAAAGAAAAAAGAAAAGAACGGGAGCATACAATATAAGTGATTACTTACTTTTTCACCTATATTTCTTTCTAATGTGTTAAGAATGCTTTTGAATATGCATGACCATTTTTTAAAAAGGATTAATAAAAGATGTAACAAACAACTTGTGAGAAGGCAGTCTGTTATTATTTATTGAGCATGCTTTACACAATATACTCAATATATGAACTGAATGTTAAAACCATTAACTTGACTGCTACAGGAAGAATTGAATTAGTTTCTGCTTCACTTCCAAGGCTGGAAAACAGGAAAATTATGTATGTCTATATACAAAGCTTTTTTTAATAATGTACATTTTTTTAAAAAAAAATTCCAGCACTTAGTTATAACAAACCCAAAATGACATGATGGCATCCATGCAGAGAGAAAGATGTAAAAGCTCTAAATCATACATTAGCCATTCTCAGGGTGTTTTAAAATTTATTTATGTATATGTATTGTAATCACTAAAGTAGCAGAGACTGCTGCATTTTTGAAACTTTTTTTTAATATCTCCTGCATTGTTCTGCAAACTCAGTGACTACCCTCACTTTCTAATCTGAAAAGGGCTTAAAAGGCCTCATATATTTTTTTTCTCTGCTATTAACACATATGTGTGAGGCCACCAGGTCTAATGAAAAAGGAAAAACTCACAAGACCTTTAATCGCTTCCTAACAAGCAGAGGAATTTTGCAAAATAATAAATGAGAATGGTTAGGAAAATAATGCAGAAATCATTCTCAATACAACAAGAAGATTATACATTTTGTTCTAGTATGTCAGGATTATAGTAGTCTAGAAAATGACTACTATATGATTACTATATGTATGACTACTATATATGACTACTAATATACTATATACAATATATGACTACTATACTATAACTCTTAATGATTTCATTAAGAGTTAAACATTTAAAGATGCAATCCTACAGTCGCATAGATATCCTTAGAGTGTACTTTGCTAAGATTGCATAGTCCTAAATTCCATATGTTTAAATCAATACTGCATACATCAGAATGCCTATTTCATTCTCGAGAGAACATACTCAACCATAGCAGAAGCAAAAAATCTTATATATGTTAAATATATCGTTCACTAATTCACTTTACTTCTCTTTCTCCTAGACAAATGAGTGAATGAACCTTGAGGCATTAAACTGTTTCTTTTGACATTCTGATGAAACAGATTCTTCAAATTCCTGTGATACCTACAGGAGAAAAACAGAGACAACAACAAAAAGAAACAGAGACAGAGGCCTTAATAAATCTCCATATACTTCCGTACGTTTTGAAATGATGCTTTTATGTTATTCATTACATAACTAATTCTGAGTATCCTAAAAAATTAAAGCAATGTTGTTATTCTATGTGAGGAAGAAAGTCTGTTTAGCTGACCAACAAGTACATATAAGAGTAAGAGGAATCTACTGTTTTCAGCACTGAAAATCAGTAGAATCTTGAGACTCTTACAATATGCTTTTGTTGTTTTAAAAATTAATTTATTTTAGACGATGCCACTATACTATATAAACTGAAAACATACTGAACATATGTCAATATATTTTATGTTCTTTCTTGGATTAAAATATGGAATTATTGATGTATCACTTTTTCTATGCCATAAAAATGCTGTGGGTTTTTTTTTTCACTTAGGTAATATAATTAGTAGTAGAGTAGAGAATAGAGAGTATGGAGTAGAGAGTTGGTCTCTAACTGTAAGCCACTTGAAGAGACTAGAAGCATTTGAAATGTGGATTTACAGACGGCTGTTACGTATAAACTGGATTGACAAAATTAGAAATGAGGAGGTGATAAGCCGCCTGAGAAAGCCAAGGGAAATCATCAAAATCATTAAAAAGCGAAAGTTAGAATATTTCGGACATGTGATGCGACACCCGGAAAAATATGGCATCCTTCACTTAATCCTCCCGGGAAAGATTGAAGGCAAATGAGGTCCATGCAGAAGAAGACCATCATGGCTTCAAAATCTAAGGGACTGGTTTGGATAAAACTCAGCAGCACTTTTTCATGCGGCTGCTGATAAAAATAGGATCGCCAACATGATCGCCGACGTCTGATGACGGATATGGCACAAGAAGAAGAAGATATAATTAGATGTCCAAATGCTTTTAATAGTTCCTTATTTTAAACATTAAGTGCCAGATACTTTTGAATTTTGAATAAGAAGTAGGGAAAGGAAAGGAAAATAAGGTGATATATAAGTCAGCAGTACAAGTAAAACAGCCTTAAGGC
>WNWU01000048.1:6288123-6333436 GCA_012654045.1 Ptyas mucosa
TCCATCACACTGACATGGCACCCAGAAAAAAACTCATTTGGGAGTATTCTTGGCCAAGTTTCTAAAGCAATGGACTTAAATTGCTTTTGACACATTTAGGTAGTAGCATGGGTTGGGGATATAGATAGCAAAAAATATTTTATTTGGCATGCAACGGCAGTCCAGAATTTCTGCTTGCTGTAAAACATATTCAATAATAGATGGTACTTTGAGTAACAGAATTTAATTTAAACAGGTTACATTTAATAAAATCATTCCTTATTTCAGATAAATATAAATAAATACTTAGGCAGGTAGTCCTCAACTTACAATCACCATTGAGCCCACATTTATGTTGCAAAGCATGAAAGTTAAGTGAATTTTCCATCATTTTATGACCTTTCTTGACACAGATGTTAAGTGAATCTCTGCAGTTATTAGATTAGTGACACGTTTGTCGAGTGAATCTGGCTTTCCCACTGACTTTGCTTGTCAGGAGGTCACAAAAGGGAGTCACATGATCCTGGGACTCAACGTTGCAATAAATATGAGTCAGTTGCCAAATGTCTGAATTTTGATCACATGACCATGAGGATGCTGCAATGGTCATAAGTGTGAAAAATGGTCATGAGTCACTTTCTTCAGTGCCATTGTAACTTCAAATTATCATTAAATAAACTGTTTAAGTTGAGGAGTATCAATATGCCGTTTATTTATTGCCTACTTAAACTAAGTGTCAGGTTTGGACGTAATCTCAAATAAATTTCATTCTCAAACACAAAGTCTTTAAGGAATCTCTCATTTATTGAAGAATTTACGATCTGACCTAAACTCATCTGCAGCCAAAACTGATTCTATGAAACCAACCCCTCCCCTTCTGCCTCTCAAAATCTCAATGCCCATTGGCCATCTTCCAAGTCAGTCTCTTCTGCCAACTACTTCAGATCACAGGAATGTCCCCCTCCCTTCATCACCTGGGTAACCCTATCTATTAAGGGGGAGAAGAACACTAGATCAAAAGCCAAGCTACTACAACTTCAAACTGCTACTGCTAGCTCCGTTTTTGTTTTTTGATCTTCATGGCAGCGATAAAAATAGAGCAACTTAGATCACTGACACTAAGTTTTGGAGAATGCAATCCTCTTTAAGAGTAAGTTCCTTTCAACAATGTCACTTACATCCAAGAAATTATGTGTTGGAATGATTGTAAATACTGAGGAATCTTCCTTTTTTTATGTCTAATCCCACCATCAGTAGTAAAGGTGAACATATTAGATGCTTTAAAATTACATTCAAATGGTTCTTTAATTATGGTACATCTAACTTATTTGTGGCAGTCAGATAAGATTGATGACCTAACTATTCCTCTTATCAATTCACATAGGTTTAAATACGTTGTCTCAGATTATATTCAAATACAAGAATATTATGGCTTTCCATCTTACTTATTTAAGTCCTTGAATTTTTATTTTATGGCTTCCTATTTCTGAATACAATGCATTGGTAATATTCCAGTTTTATACAACATTTGAGCTAAAGAGGCAGTGAAGAGGTTATAATGATTTTGTGGCAACCTATCATGTCCCTATGGGAGCCTCAATCTGTCCCAAGCTGGAACTGAAAAAGACCAGGGGGGCAGCTTTATTGGCTTTGGAAGAATGTGGGGAGGAGGCAGGCCAGGGCCCTCAGGAGTGGGACCACTTGCTAGCAGGGAGGAACAGGGGCAGGATGGCTAAGAGAAGGCAAGCAGTGGAAATGAAGAGTGACTGAGGTCAGGCAATGAACAAGGACCACCCACCTCCTGATCCACAAGCATGGAGAGTGGAGAGGAGACGGGAACAGCCCAGGCTGACCCAACAACTCAGGAGAAGAGCACCACACCCCTCTTCACAAGGCACACCTGGGGACTGAGATTTAAGGAGACACTGTGAGGAGGGGAGTTTGTCAGGAACAAACGCTGAATTCATGGAGTTTTGTGTGCTGTTGCTGACATTTGGAGTTTTCTGAACCTCTTGCTTTCTTTCTTGCTTCCCGGATTAACTGCCTTGTTCCTTTGCTTCCCAGACTCATTGACTTATTCCCTTGCCCCGCTGGATTTCTTGCTTTGCAGCCATTGTGCTCGCAGCATTTTGCTGGACTACTTGCAGCCAGAGGCTGCTGAAGGGGTGCATGTATGTGTGTGTGTATGAGAGAGAGAGAGAGAGATCACTTGCTCTGGGATTTGCCATAAATATGGGAGCGTTTGGAGGAAATTGGAGCAATAAAGGGGTGGTTTGAACTATCAGCTGACTGTGTTGCCTCTGTGCCTTGCCCCGGGTCATCACACATCCTTTTGAACACCAATTCAAAATACAAATACATTGTATTCGAATACAATTCAAATTGTATTTGAATACAATTCAAATAAGTATTGTGGCTGTTGTGCAAACCCAAGGAAATGTGTGATTGTTTTAAAAGCCGCCAGCAAGTGCAGTAAGCATTGCCACATCATCTTAGAAGTAGGGGTTTTTTTCACTTTTCATCCCAAAAGGTACACTTCACTATTTGGTGTAGATATATTTAAATTAGTAGCTGTTATTACTGTATGGTTTGTAGAATTAAATATAAACCCACTCTGAAGACTTAAACACACTGCAACAACATGGAACAGAACAGAGGTTTAAAAGCCTTATTTGACCATTCATCCATTATCCTGCCCAAATCACAACAACAATCAATAAAACATATAAATAAACAACATTCCCACTTTACACAAAAGATATATATCACTCTTCCCACTACAGCACCATGACATTATCATATTAAGTCTCATTTGCTGGGTTCATCCTTTGCCCAAAGCCCAACATTTCAGAAGATCTGGAACATTTTTGTGGTTTTCAGAAAGGCTAAGAGAACTTCTGGAGCCCTCTGGATTTCAGGAGGAAAACTGTTCCATAAGTCAGGGCTGCTACAGACAAGGCATATGCAGATTTTATTATTGCAAGTGCTATTTTTACTGTCTGAAATGACATTTAGTTGCATGTTGCTTATGATAATCACATTCCTCTAAAGTAGATGAGGGAGTGGAAAGGCTCCCAAATCATAATTTCATATTAGATTTTTAAGCTTCTTATCCAGCTTCCAATCTCAGCTTTAATGGGGGAAAATGTGGGACTTTCCATTTTAAAAAAGTATCTTTTTCTACCTATATGATTTATGGTTGTATATATGGTTGTATTACTAAATGCTAGTAATTTATTAAAGACAATTTGGGCATAATCAAATACTTTTTCCCAATGTTGTTCTAATTGCATTTTTCTACATATTCTCCCCGTACATTTTTATTCTCTCAGTCCAAACCCTTTCTCATAAACCTTCCCCGATCATGACAGACATTTTGCTGTGAAAAGAAGCACTGACATTAAATGTTTTTGATACTGTGGTTTTATTGCTCAGAAGAGCATGTGGTATAGAATAGTTGACAAGACTGAGAGACTGTTTCATTAGTTCACGCAGAAAAGGTTCTCTTCCCTGCTCTGCTCACATCATCTTGGCATGCCTGATATGACATGTAGCAATAACAATAGCACTTAGACTTATATACCGCTTCACAGTGCTTTTTATAGTCCTCTCTAAGCGGTTTAGAGTCAGCATCTTGCCCCCAACAATCTGGGTCCGCATTTTACTGACCTTGGAAGGATGGAAGGCTGAATCAACCTTAAGCCTGGTGAGATTCGATCTGCCAAACTGCTGGCAGCCAGTGATCAGCAGAAGTAGCCTGCAGTACTTCACTCTAAGCACTGAACCACCATGGCTCATGTTGTGTGGTTTCTGATTGTATAACTTACTTTCGCCCTCTGTAGCCACTTTCTGGCTTTTTTCTTCATATACGGTCATTGTTTAATCTCTGTCCTCTGGATGAATGCAGCAAAACATATGACCCATCATTAATATTTCAACTATTTCAAAACTACATTTGTAAGTTTAAATATTTCACATGGTTCACTTCTTTGCAACTTTGGGTCAACTACAAATATCCTCATTTTTAAGGTGTTATGCTGTCATAATATATGCCATATAAAATGCTATTCTTGTTATTAAATAGAATAGATTTTGTTTAAATCAAGAGAGACCCACAAAATACATATTTAGAGTTAAGAATCTAAACTCTTTCCTTCCTCCCTCCTTCTGTCCCTTGGAAAAAGCTCAAAATTCTTATCTATATCTATGGCCTCATATTACTTCATATATATGGAGAAGTATTACTTTTATTCACATTTGATACATAACATTATTTTACTTAGCAAACATGTTTTATGAGGTGAAACAGTGTTATAGATGCAACCTTTCTGCATTGAAAGAGAACTTTTGGAATGTGAACGGCAGAAAAAAATCAGAGCAGTTTTAATCTTGTATAGAATTACAGTATATTTTATTGGACATAATATGATTTTTGCAAGAACTGTGAATTTATGAAACTTAAGGGCCAGCATTTTGAAATCTTTCCACATGTTTTGCAGTTCTACAAACATAAACAAGGATCCTTTAAATTATACAATTTAATAGTGCTTAAAGTTTCATATCATCTAATGTGTGCAGGCCTATGTAATTTGCTGGGCACGATTTAGTCAAAGTAAATCACCCTTTAAGCCCCATTAATTTCAGGATAAGAGTTATGGGCCTGTTTCAACTTTCTCAATTAAAATCAAAAGGCTTTAATACACTGAAGCACATCTTTATCCCATGATGCCAATAAAGGTGGATCACTGCAACCAATTAAATTACTGTTAACTGTGAAAATGAGCTCTTGCATTTTCATTTTTATTTGAATATCTTTCATAAGATCGAAGTGCATGTCACATTAAATATCTACTGTATAACTGCCAATCTTCTTTCTCTGTATCCACAAATAAGCACATGGGTGCTGATCTGGTTTGTGAATAAAATTTGACGAGTGGGAATAAAATTTCCATCTGACTTCAGCTGAAAACTTTTTAAAATCATGCACAGAGCATTAAATATTAAAGGGGAGCAAATGGAGAAAGGTTTAGACCCCTTCCGCTTTTGTTTGTTTTTCCATTCTTACTTGGGAATATTTTTTAAAATAGAACGAAGCAGAAAGAGAAGAACTTGCTACATAGAATTAATATTTAAAATGAATATTTTCTTTTTGGAAAATCACAGAAAGTAACATGATGGGAAAGGTATATGTGAAACAGACAGACACAGAGAGAGTAATTAACAGGCCATTTTTCCAAGAATTTGTGCCTAGCAGTTTTTTCTTCTGTGAAATAACATTATTGGGATAGCTCCTACAACATTTCTTGCAGTACATATTTTTAAAGTAATTTATTTCAGATAGATAGCACTTACATTCAAACTTCTTGCAGTCATTTGCTATCTTGACTTACATGTTTTCCATAATAACATAAATTATTTTTGCTCATTTGGTTTGGTTCTGACTCATTGTCCCTATTTTTTCAACATCACACCAATTTCAAGTGAGTGTAAAGCATGACTACCATGACATTTTATCTGGGTTCTCTAAATAACCAGGATCACTGAAGATAAAGAAAACATAGCTAAATAAATGGCACAGTTCCAGCACAAGAAAAAGGTACATGAACTTTGAATTCTTGTAAACTATAATAAAAAAAACTACTACTTATAAACTTTTGCGGGAAAATATGTTTTTTTTCTTCTCCAGCACCATGGTTCAAAGGCCTCAATTCTTTGGTGCTCAGCCTTCCTTATGTTCCAACTTTCACAGCCATACATTGCAACTGGGAAAACCGTAGCCTTGACTATATGCACTTTTGTTACGTGATGTCTCTGCTTTTTAGTATGCTGTCTAGATTTGCCATAGCTTTTCTCCACATGAACAAGAGTCTTTTAATTTCTTGGCTGTAGCCCCATCTGCGATGATCTTGGAGCCCAGGAAAATAAAATCTGTCACTACCTCAATTTCTTTCCCATCTATTTGCCAGGAATTGAATGGGCTGGATGCCATGATCTTAGTTTTCTTTTTTTTTTATTGAAAAAGTTTTTCACATACAAATTTTTCCCCCCCGTTTCCCCCCCCTTCCCCAACATTATAAAATACATATACATATGCAAAAGATATAATTCCCTCCCAATCCAACCCTAACCCTCCCCCCACCCTTTTCCCTCCCAACCCCCTTGACTTCCATTATATGCAATACTAATAATTCCAAACAATATATATGTTAATCATCCTTCCATATCTTTTCACTATTTGCTAATGTAATCATCAATCCCCCTCAGTTGAAAGCTACATAATATTTTCTAATCTGATACTTATTCTGTACATACTCAATCCATTTATTCCAATCCTGTATATACTTCTCATGGGTCTGATCTTTTAAAAAAGCTGAAATCTTCGCCATTTCTGCAAATCCAGCCATCTTCTGAGTCCATTGGTCCACCGTCGGTAAGACATCACTCTTCCAATATTGGGCAATCAACAACCTAGCTGCTGTCACCATATACAAAATCAGTTTTGTTTCACCCAATGTAAAGTCTTTAGCTATACCCAATAAAAAAAATTGCGGAGAAAATTGTATTTTTTTCTTTAAAACATTTTGCATAACCCACCAAATTTTTATCCAAAAAGCCCTCACCTTTTTGCAAGTCCACCATATATGATAATATGTAGCATCTAAACAATCACATCTCCAACATTTTGGCTGCACATTAGGGTACATACAAGACAATTTCTTGGGGTCTAAATGCCATCTATAAAACATTTTATAAAAATTTTCTCGTAGATTTTGTGACTGTGTAAATTTAACATTCTGAACCCATATTTTTTCCCATGTTTCCAACATAACTGGTTGAGAGAAATTTTGTGCCCATTTAATCATACAATCTTTAACTAACTCATTTTCTGAATCCCTTTCTAACAGAACATTATAAACTCTCTTAATATGCATTGGACCTGTCTGCTTTATCTGTTCAACCAATTCTACTTCATATTCCATTAAACCAGTTTGTTGATCTTCTTTCCATCTCATCTGTAATTGATTGTACTGCAACCAAGTCAACGATTTCCCTTCTTCCAACAGCATATCCAAAGTCTTCAGTTGCCACCTGCCCTCTTCAAAATAAAGTAACTCTTTGTATAAGAAACCCCCGAGTGACTTAATATTTGTATTCCACATGGTATCAGCAAGATCCAGCCAGAACGGAATCTTATAATCCCAATTAATTCGGTGCTTCCTCCAGACTCTCAACAAGGCATTTCTAAGTAGATGACTATTAAACACTTTGTCCACTTTATTATCATAAAATAGACATGCATGCCATCCCCAAACAAGGTCATGACTTTCTATGTTCAACAATTCAGTCTTAGTTTTCCCAAACCAATCACTTAATTGTATCAATGCAGTTGCTTCATAGTATAATCAAAGGTTTGGAAGTTTAAGACCACCTCTCTCACGAGTATCTTGCATTATTTTCAGTTTGACTCTTGGTTTTTTATCATTCCAAATAAATTTATTCAGTCCTTTTTGCCATTCTAGCAATGGTTTATCTGATTTGAGCACCGGTATCATTTGAAATAAGAAAATAAATCTAGGTAAAACATTCATTTTTACTGCTGATATTCTTCCCAGCAATGATAACTGCAATTTCTTCCAGTTTTGCATATCTTTTTGTATCTTTTGCCACAGAACCTCATAATTATTTTGAAACAGATTTATATTTGAGTCTGTGATTTGTACTCCTAAATATTTGACCTTTGAGACAATTTCAAAACCTGCCTTTCTTTCCAGTTCCTTTTTTTACTCTCTGTCAAATTTTTAACAATCATTTTAGTTTTTTTCTGGTTCAGCCTAAAACCAGATACCATGCCATAATCTTCTAGAATATCTTTCATCTGGATTATTGATTTCATAGGTTGTGATAGAGTAACCACCAGATCATCTGCAAATGCCTTAGTTCTATAATCCTCTTGCCTTATGGCTATTCCACTCAAAGAGTTCGAGTCCCGTATTACGTTGAGTAAGACTTCTAGAGTTAGAATAAATAGTAGTGGGGATAATGGACAACCTTGTCTGGTACCTTTTTGTATATTAAAATTCGATGTTAAGCATCATTAATAATGAGTTGTGCATATTGCTCTTGATAAATTGCAGCAATCGCTTGTATAAACCGCTCCCCAAAATCCATTTTTTCCAAAGTCTTGATTATAAAGTGCCAATTCACTCGATCAAAGGCTTTTTCCGCATCCAAAAAGACCAGCACTGCAGAGATCTGTTTATTCTTATCTAGATAGTCCAATAAATCTATAACTTGCCTAACATTCTCCTTCATATATCTGCCTTGAATAAATCCTGCTTGATCATGATGAATTACCTTTTGAATAACTGGCATCAATCTGTTGGCCAACACTTTTGCAAAAATTTTATAGTCTCTATTTAATAGAGATATTGGTCTATAATTTTCTGGTTTCTTAGGACCTGATTCTTCTTTCGGTATCAATGAAACAAAGGCTGATTTCCACGAGGGAGGTATCTTACCTCCTAATTGTATATTACAAAATAATTCTTTGAGATGCTGAATCATTTCCTCTTGTAAGGTTTTATAGTAAACTGCAGTTAGGCCATCTGTGCCTGGAGCTTTAGCTGTTTTTAGTTGTTTTATAGCAAAACTAATCTCCTCCACTGTTATCAGTTGTTCCAAATTTTCCTTTTGAGCTGTTGAAACTTTAGAAACTCTCTTTTCTTCTAGATAATTATCTATAAAAATGTTCTGTATATCATCTTTAGCATATAACTTAGTATAATAGTACAAAAAGGCCTTTTTAATTGATTCTTGTTGGTAAATTTCTTTACCAGCATACTCAGTACTATCAATAGTTCGTGTTGTTACTTGTTTCCTCAAAGTATAAGCCAACCACCTGCCCGGTTTGTTAGCATTAGCAAATGTATTGTGCTTTGCAAATTGTAAGTTAGTCGCCGTCTGGTCTGCTATAAGCATTTGAAATTGATCCTTCAGAAGTTTTATAGCCGTTTGCAATTTTCCATCTGTTGGTTTTTGTATCAGTTGTTGTTCTTTCTTTTTTATCTCACTTTCCAACTGTAATCTTTTTCTGCTGATTATGTCTGTGTTTAGAATTCATTTGAATTAGTACTCCCCGCATATATGCTTTACTTGCATCCCAAACTATTTCAATGGGGGTACCTTTATTCAAATTCAATTTAAAAAACTCCTTTAAATGTTTTTTAAGTTCAGTTATATTTTTTTCATATCTGAATAAATTCTCATTTAATCTCCAAGATCTTCTTTGTCTTTTGCCCATCTCGATTTCCATCCAGACCGGACTATGGTCAGTCAAAGTCCTAGGAAATATCTTTATCTTCTTTACTTTAGGAAGTAAGTTCGTAGTTAACAAAAAAAAATCTATCCTGGAAAAGGATTTATGCCTGTCCGAGTAAAAAGTAAAATCCAGTTCATTTGGGTTGCGAACTCTCCAAATATCTTTCAGTTCCAAATCCTCTTTCAGTTCATAAAAGGCTTGTGGTAATTTGATCCCAAATTTGGCCGTAGATTTTTTATCAATTTTCGGTTGAATTACTCCATTCCAATCTCCCATTATTATAATGGTTGAATAATCCCATTCCAAGATTTTTAGATGAAGCATCTTATAAAAATTTTCCTGTTGCTGATTTGGAGCATATATTCCGACCAACAAAATTGGTCCGTTATCTGTAATAATTTCAATTGCAATATATCTTCCACCTTCATCTGTTTCTATAGTTTTAGCTGCAAATCTTTTATTTATATACATCACCACACCATTCTTCTTTTCCAAATTTGAAGCAGCAAATTGCATTCCCAATCTTGAATTTATCAAATATTTCTGATCTTGCAATTTTATATGGGTTTCCTGTAAACAAATAACATCATTATGAACTTGTTTCAAATAATGAAATATCTTCCTTCTTTTTTGTGGAGAGTTCAGTCCATTAACATTCCAAGACAAAAGTTTAAGTATCATTTGATCCAGTCTGAAGTTTTGAGAGCAATTGTTGAAGATTCTTTTGTACAGAAGTAATCTTCGGTTTAGCTCCTCCCATGACTTCAGCTTGCTGCTTGCCTTTATCTCTCTTTTCACGTTGTGGCTTGTAAAATTCTTGTTGCTTTTCCTTCATTTGCTTAGACATCGCTCTGGTCACACGTTGCTCTTCCATTTTAGATGTTGTCGATTCAAGAGCCAACACTTCTTCTATAAAAGTTTTAGATATTTCTTCCAAAGGAGAAGCTTCCAGTGGTGCAAAAGGATCCGTCACAACACCACCTACAGCTCCCATTGCCTCCCTTGCCTCCTTTTGGGACTGTTTTATTTGTTCTTCAGTTTCTTTATCAAACTCAGCTTGCAATTGAGCATCCTTATCTATTGGTGAAGATGTACGTGGATGAGGAGAGCCCGCTTTCAAAACATTATAATAAAATTCTTCTGCTTTTGCAATAGTACTAAGGCGGTATCTCACTCCTCTGATCCTCAAAATTACACCTATTGGAGCATCCCATCTAAATTGTATATTCTGTTTTTTCAATTCTGCCACCAAAAATCCAAAATCCTTTCTGTCTCTTAACATTTTGGGTGGTAATTCTTTGAAAATTCCAATCTGACTTCCTTCAACCTGAACAGCTGTAACAAATGAGTTTTGCAAAATATCATTTCTTATTCTTCTGTCTGTAAAATATATCACTACATCTCTAGGCAATTGCCTTTGTACTGCCACACGAGAATTGACTCTATATGCCTTATCAATCTTACACAGAACCAGATCAGGTTCTACCTTCAACAAGACTGCCAAAGCATCAGCACAAATTTTTTTAAGATCTTCTCTGCTGTTCTCTTTTAGACCTCTAAGTCTAATAGCAAACTCCATTGATCGAAATTGCATCATAGTAATCTCATTTTCCATTTTTTGTGTAATTTCTTGTATTTCATCAATTCTTGTGTCAGATGCTCTAAATTTAGTCTCTACCTCTGAAGCAAGGTTGTCCACTTTTTTATCAATCTGCAACACTACCTCAGACAAGCCTTTAACCACTGTTTGAATATCTTGTTTAACTGCATCATATTTCTCTTGAACCATTCCTTTAACCTCCTTCTCTGATCTTTGAATTTCTTTAATAATAAGGTCATATTGACTTTCTTCCTTTGTCTTTGCAGCTGCGCTGTTTGAGGCTGCTTTTGTTTATGTGCGGGGGAGCCCCCCCCCCCTGGTTGCTTTGTTGCCATTTTGCCTCTTAAGGATCTTCCTTTTCCACAAATTCTAACAACTTTTCCCAAAAAGTTCTCCAGATTCAATCAGGTCTATAAAAATCAGTTACTATTTTTATTTTTATTTTATTTTATTTTTTGGTTGCTTTTCTGCCTCTTCCAGCCGGATTTGTTACTTTAAAATGTAACCAAATACAATGATCAAATTACTTTCGCTTTCAGCTGTTCTCCACTGAAAGCAAGCGCCATTTTTTTTTCCTGTTCTCAGTCCCAGATTACTTTCACTTTGAAAACTCTTTGAAATAATTCACAAAACTTTCAATACTTGCTGTTTGATAGGAAGTTTCAGTTCTTCTTTATTATTTGTTGATGTTGGTAATGCTGCCGCGCTGTCTTGCTCTGCTTTTAGCAGAGTTTCCCAGTCGTCTGGAGCTTCGGCGGCTTGGATAGGGAGTCCCACCCTGTTAACTCCCCAGAAGCAAAAAAAACTTTCTGGGGGTCTCACAGGGGACTCTACCTGCGGCCGCTGGCTCTCCTCGCAAGACCCTCGCGTCTTGGAGTTTTTCGAGCCGTTTCTATTGCCGAAATGGCTCTTTTACGGGCGATCGGGCTGGCGGTCTTCAAAAGACCGTCAGCGACAGCTCGCGGCAACAGCGGAAGTCTTAGTTTTCTTAATATTGAGTTTCAAGCCAACTTTTGCATTCTCCTCCTTCACCTGCATCAAGAGACTCTTTAGTTCCTCTTCACTTTCTGCCATTAGAGTGGTATCATCTGCATATCTGAGGTTGTTGAATTTTTCCTGGCAATCTTAATTCCAATTTGTGATTCATCTAGCCCTGCCTTTCCCATGATGTGCTCTTCATATTAGTTAAATAGGCAGGGCGACAGTATACAGCCCTGCCAAACTCCTTTCTCAATTTTGAACCAATCATTGGTTCCATGTCCAGTTCTCACTGTTGCTTCTTGACCCGCATATAGGTTTCTCAAGAGACAAATAAGATGGTCTGGTACTCCCATCTCTTTAAGAACTTGCCACAATTTGTTGTGATCCACACAATCAAAGGCCTTAGCATAGTCAATGAAGCAGAAGTAGATGTTTTCTAGAACTCCCTAGCTTTCTCCATGATCCAGTATATGTTGGCAATTTGATCTCTAGTACCTCTGCCTCTTCAAAATCCTGCCTGTACTTCCCGGTCAACGTACTGCTGGAGCCTAGCTTGTAGGATTTTGAGCATAACTTTGCTAGCATATGAAATGAGTGCAATGGTAGTTGAACATACTTTGGCATTGCCCTTCTTTGGAATTGGAATGTAAACTGACCTTTTCCAATCCTGTGGCCACTGTTGAGTTTTCCAAATTTGCTGGCAAATTGAGTGTAGCATCAATTTGAAATTTTAAGATTTTGAATAGCTCAGCTGAAATACTGAGCATTGTTGTTGCTCAGACTTTCTAAGGCCCATTTGACTTCACATTCCAGGATGTCTGGCTCGAGGTCAGTGACCACCCCATTGTGGTTATCAGGGATGTTAAGCTCATTCTTGTATAATTCTTCTGTGTAACTCTTCTTAATCTCTTCTGCCTCTGTTAAGTCCCTGCCATTTTGGTCCTTTATCATGCCCATCTTTGCATGAAACGTTCCCTTCATATCTACAATTTTCTTGAAAAGATTGTCAGTGCATTAAGAATTAATGAATTGGAATAGCCATAGCAACAAACCAGTCAATGGGAACTGCTTTTTGACTGAGACACAGGATTTGCTGTGAAAGCAATCTGAGCTGCCCTTAGTCTGGGTGTGGCTTAGCTAGTCTGTGTTCAGAATTCGTTCTTCTTTGTACCACATTGCAAGAGATGCTTGGGTATTGTTTGTATCATGTTTTGTATTTTGTAGATAAAGAAATTTTTTCTATATTATGAATCCTGGTCAATTCTTTGAATATGTGCTGGGTGATTCTCAAATAAATTAACAGAGATCTCTGGTCCTCCATATTCTATTGTTTTTTTCTATTTCTTTGCACTGTTCATTTAAGAATGCATTCTTATTTTTTCTAGCTATTCTCTGGAATTCTGTATTCAACTTGGTGTATCTTTCTCTTTCTCCTTTGCCTTTCGTTTCCCTTCTTTCTTCAGCTATTTGTAAAACTTCCTCAGACAGCCATTTTGCTTTCTTGCATTTCTTTTTCTTTGGGATGGTTTTAGTTGTTACCTCTTGTACAAAGTTGGACCTCTTGTACATAGTTCTTCAGGCATTCTGTCTATCAGATCTAATTCCTTAAATCTATTTGTCACCTCTACTGTATATTTATCAGGGATATGATTTAGTTCATACCTGAGTGACCTAGTGCTTTCCCCTACTTTCTTCAATTTAAGCCTAAATTTTGCAGCCTTCTCGCTCATGATCTGAGCTACAGTCAGCTCCTGATCTTGTTTTTAGTGACTGTATAGAAATTCTCCATGTTTGGCTGCAGAACATATAGTCAATCTGATTTCTGTGTTGACCGTCTGGTGATGTCCATGTCTAGAGTCGTCTCTTCGGTTGTTGGAAAAGAGTGTTTGCTATGACCATCGTATTATCTTGACAAAATTCTACCAGCCTGTGTCCTGCTTCATTTTGTACTCCAACACCAAACTTGCCTGTTATTCCGGTTATTTTTCGACTTCCTACTTTAGCATTCCAATCCCCCATGATGATAAGGACATCATTTTTTGGTGTTAATTCTAGAAGGCATTGTAGGGCTTCATAGAACTAGTCAACTTTATCCTCTTCAGCACCAGTGGTTGGGGTATAGATTTGGACTACTGTGATGCTGTTGCCTTGGATGCTGTGATGCCTTGGATTCAAACTGAGATCATTCTGTCATTTTGGGGATTGTATGTCAGTACTGCTTTTCCTATTCTTTTATTGACCATGATGGCTATTTCATTTTTTCTGAGGGATTCTTGTCAGCAGTAGTATACCTGATGGTCATCTGAATTAAATTCACCCATTCCCATCCATTTTAGTTCGCTGATTCCTAAGATGTCAATGTTGAGTCTTGTTATCTCTTGTTTGACCATGTCCAGCTTACCTTGATTCATGGATATTAAATTCCAGGTTCCTATGGAGAAAAAATCTTTACAGCATCGGACTTTCCTTTTACCACCAGATGCATCCACAGCTGAGTGTCCTTTCAGCTTTGACCCAGTTGCTTCATTCTTTCTGTTGCTACTATTACTAGCCCTCTGCTCTTCCCCAGTAGCATATTGGACACCTTCTGATCTGAGCGGCTCAACTTCCAGTGTCATATCTTTTAGCCTTTTGGTACTGTCCATGGAGTAATGGTACTATCATGGCAAAGATACTGGAATGGGTTGCCATTTCCTTCTCCAGTGTATCGCATTTTGTCAGAACTCTCTGCTATGACCTGTCCGTCTTGGGTGGTCCTGCGCGGCATAGCTCATAACTTCATTGAGCTACGCAAGGCAGTAATCCATGAAGGGGCATATGGGATAGACCTTCCCAAATTCATATGGAAGATCCAACAGAATATAGTGGAGAATAACAGGGCTGAGATCCTGTAAGAGTTCCAGATCCCGAAGGACAGGTCAGACTGGCCAATCAACCAGATATTGTGGCAATATGTGACAAGAACAGCAGTGAGAATAGATTAGCAGTACCAAGTGATGGCACTATGAGAAGTACCAGCATCTGAGAGAGAAACTAGACATGATGTGGAAAGTAGAGGCCAAAGTGGTCCCGGTAGTGGTAGGAGAACTTGAGGTTCTGACTCCCAAGCTGGGAGAATGGCTCCAACAGATCCTAGGAACAACATCAGAGCTCCCTGTCCAGAAGAGTGCAGTGCAGTGGTGGGTTCCTCCCGGTTCGGATCTGGATCGGCCGAGCCAGTAGCGGTGATGATATGACATCACCGAACTAGTTCTCTTTGTTTGGGAGCTGGGCCCTCTGGGCCCCTCCCCATGTATTCTTACCTTTTATTTGGCCCCAGCCCCAATCTATTGCTGCCTCCTGAGTCCCAGCTGATTGGCTAGAAGGAAAAAAACTGTTTAACTGTTGCCACGGGGCTTCAAAAGCCGTCCTACAGCTGATCAGTGTTAAAAGGCAGTGTGGTGATAGACCGGTGCCTCCAAAAACAAATGAGTAGACCAGTACAGTTCTGCAAGCAGTTAAAAGCCTGATAGACCAGTACCTCTCCTAAATCCTAAAGAATTGTCACATGACCATCAAGCCACGCCCACAAAATAAGCCACATCCACAGAACCTGTAGTAAAAAAATTTAGAACGCACCCCTGGTGCAGTGCTAAGAACAGCTAAAATACTACATGGAGCCCTTAATCTCACAAGCTTCTGGTACTAAGATTGAGAAAGATACTGTATACCCCACCCATGAGTGAGAAAGAACTTTTTTTAAGAACTACTATTGTGCATATATATTCTGATAAAGAACCAGTTATGGTACCAATCTAGAAGCCAAGAGACTTCTAGTCCCTCATTATGCATGAAAACTGTCAATGTAACTTTGGGCCAGTCATTCTCTCAATCCAAGATGTTAGGCTCAAGTGCCAAGCCAATTAGTCAATTTCTTTCACACTCAATGTATCACACAGTTGATAAAAAAAATAGAGCCTGCACTTTCAGGAAAATGTTAGAAAGACTATACAGACAGAGAGACAGACATAAACAAACCTTTTTAATTTCTTTTTTAAAAATGATGCTTATGTTTGAATTTGGGGAATTTAAACACATTATTGTCATAATGTGTGCAGCCCTAGTGTGGAAGAAAAGCCCTAGTGTGTGCAGCCCTAGTTTGTGCAGCCCTAGTGTGGAAGAAAAGCAGCCTTTGTAACTTGAAAGTACGTAAAATACTATTTTAAGCAATGTATTGAAACTCAACTTCATTAAACACTGAGTGTGCTGTGACTACTGAAGAATGGATTCATAATAAAGGCAATTATATGAGGATGTGAAGAAAACTGGGAATTATTAAGTGAACAGTAATGAACACCTTGCCATCTGAAGATGGATGATAAGAAACTGCAGTCAATATGCCATTAGCAAGTCCATTATAACCTTGGAAAAGAAACATGCTTTACTATAGAAGGCTAACACAATTGAAAGTGAACTTTACATAGTTGAATAAAGGTGTGTAGCAATGTATGATTATAAAAGTTAAATGAATGAATCTTTTCATGACACCTATTGAAAACAGTTTTCTTTTTAAAACTCTTTCTCCAGAACATTATGCAACTTTCGATTGCTGTAATTTCTACTTCAGTAGCTAATAATGTTAGTGTTCCAACACAGACCCCCATTTGTAGGTGCTCTGGAAAAACTGGATTCTGCCAGAATAGGCCAGTAACACATTTCTGACAATTAATAAACTTTATGGAGATGTCATACTAAATGGTAGCAATAGCTTTGAGGTCACCCTTGTAATGGTGGCCTTTAGATCTTAATATAACTCAGTAAGATTGTAAGAATTTCCTACAGGGGATTAACACCGTTGCTTGATAATAAGCATCACTGAACATAATGGCTTTATAGTATAGGATGTACTATAAAGGATTATTTGGTTAAGCATAATGCCTTCTGCAGTCTTAAGAAGCTTCTCTCCAAAAGTTCATGAGCAAATATGAAAAAGATATGTTTTTACAATAATAAAGAAATCCATCTGATCTGAAGAATAGTATCTTATTTGGGGGTTATAAATTTCATTGTTCGGTTCATATCGCAGTACAATGTGAATGGTGAACTTTCTAACAAATAATTTCAATGAATGTCCCTAGTTGCAAGATTGAAGAATAAATGAAAGACTAAACTTTATCCACTCTATAATCAGTAATATAAATTTAATAAGTTAAATCAATGGTGGATAACCTGAGGCCTCATAAGATACACCTCCTGAATCCTTCACAGTAGTTTTCAAGAATCCCTAGTCTCCAAAGTATACTTTTTGCTATATTTATACTTCAATGTGACAGAATGTAGACATGATTACATCCATCAGGAATAATTGTACTAACTATATTTAATTAAATTTAGGCCCACAATGAATTTCTGACAATTATCAATCTTATGTAAATTGAAAGCTTGTTACAAATTTTCCTGAGCTATTTGTATGAATTATTTTTTTCATGCAGTAATGCAAAAATGGGAGTGTATTGTATTTTAATATTACAAAAAAAAATTATAACAGAGACTGTAAAATAATCATGCCAAGGCTGTCAGTCACAGCTTACTCTCACATGCTATCACATAGAGCAAGGGTATCAAACTCACAGCGTCACATTGTCATCATGTGACTTATCATGACTTTTCCCCTTCTCTAAAATGGGGTGGGCGTGGCCAGCACGTGATGCATCTGGCCCGCGGTCCACGAGTTTGACACTCCTGACATAGACCCTTACTTTTCTACAAAGTAAGAGATGGAGTGAGAAGGTTTAAAGGGGGACAGGACACTCCTAGAGAAGTATGCAAGAATTTCTGTTTGTAGGAGAGATGAATTGGGTATTCATCAGAAAGACAGAAGCTGCTGTAAATTGATGAGAGCAATGCAAAGTTTGAAGCAAAGAACCAAGATTTACAGAGTAGGTACACAATTGTAGCCTAACAGAGACTGTACCAGAGAAATAGGTCTTTGAAGGAGTCTAGAATCAAATCAACAATGTAATGTGCAATCAAAATTGGCAAGTTTCTGTCTGCTGTTTTCTTTTATCCCTCCAACTCAGCATGATAAAAACTCCGGCTGAGAAAAGTCATGCAGCTGCAAATCTTTTACTGATAAGGGAAAGGAAAGTGGAACAAGATCCACATATAAGGTTGCTGAACAATCAACAGGCCAGAAGTCAAGAAATTTCCCACACCTGAAGTAAAATTGCTGGAGAGAAATACATAAGTGAAAGCTAGAGATGAGCAGGACAGGAAGAAAAATAAAACAGAACTGCAATACAAATAGAAAATAAATCAGATTAACCCAGTGGTGAAATCCATTTTTTTTTACTACCGTTTCTGTGGGCGTGGCTTGGTGGGCGTGGCAGGGGACGGATACTGCAAAAACTCCATTCCCCGTGCATTCCAGGGGAAGGATACTGCAAAATCCCCATTTCCTCCCCACTCCTGGGGGAAGGATTTTTTTAAAAAAATTTGATTTATATGCCGCCCTTCTCCCGAGACTCAGGGCGGCTTACAATGCATTAAGCAATAGCCTTCATACTTTTGTATATTTATACAAAGTCAGCTTATTGCCCCCACAATCTGGGTCCTCATTTCACCTACCTTAGAAAGGATGGAAGGCTGAGTCAACCTTGAGCCTGGTGAGATTCGAACTTGCAGTAATTGCAAGCAGCTGATCTTAATAACAGTGAACAGTGAATTAGTCCACTACGCCACCAGGACTATTGAAAAAGCTCCATTCCCACCCCACTCTGGGGCCAGCCAGAGGTGGTATTTCCTGGTTCTCCAAACTGCTCAAAATTTCCACTACCGGTTCTCCAGAACCTGTCAGAACCTGCTGGATTTCACCCTGGATTAACCTAGTCTGAAAATTATCTGCTGGATTCTGATAATTCATTTTACAAAGGCTTAAGTTTTTTTCCTATTTCATAAAAATTTCATAAATTTTATAAAATCATTTTTGCCAGCTGGGCTATTAGCTAAAGTGCTGTTTTATGATGTTATAAACAAAAATTCTTAAATAACTGATTTTTAAAAATACTTATAGAACTGCTGTACAATTTAAGTTAAATCTTTAGACTAGTGTTTTATTAAAAACAGCATATTTTTAAGAATATTTGTATTTCTTACATATTTCTTATTCTCAGCACTTGTGTGGAATTAGCTACTGAATGTTAAAATGAAACACTAAGAATCGTATGTGAAATGAGTCCAATAAGTGTAAATTCAAATTATATATACATAAAGTCATTTGTTTACATTTTTGTAGAAAAAGAATAACACTATGAATAAACAACTTGTACACAATATTTTTGGACTCTTGCCTGAATAATCGGGAACAACGTAATGCAAAAAGAAGTAAACTTGTTTGCTTAAAATGGCCAGAGAATAAGTCACAGTTTTTGTTTGATGTTATGAGTTTCATTACCATCCATTTTGAACGAGCCGTTTTCCTGATTATAGAGTTTGAATTATATGTAATCATAGTATCTGTTTAGATGTTAATAGCTTCATTCTTTCTACAGTTCTGGAAGATTATATGAAACTGATTAGTGAGTAGTATTTGCTAACTATATCGTTAGCTTTGCAAGTTAATCAGTGAAAAAGTTGACTGACATTTTTCCTGATCTGAGAATACCAATAGAGCTTCAGTATATATTGTGACATCTTATTCAAATTTTTAGCAAAGGTTGAATCCGATTACAACTCAATTTTGTACTCGGGTGTATTTGCTGGAGTTTCAAAAGTCGTATAGGATAACGCATGAAGGATAATTGACAATCTGACATAAATTCTCTTTACCTAGTTTGATTATAGGGCCTTTCCTGACCCAGCTGCATGAGATTTTAAGGCACAACAATAAAACATACTTTTGGATTTGTGTAAAGAATCTAAATCAGATATTATGTTTCACTGTAATTATTTTAGAAATTTAACTCATTGCATTTATCTTGTTGGAAAGGTAATTAAATTCATATTTTCTTTAAATGTGTTGTTCAGACTGGGAAATGAGTTATTCTGTGCATTAACTCAATTTGAGATTTAATCTTTTCAAATGTTTATATTCTTTTCAAGTTTATCTTTATCACATCGGATATGACATTTGGATAAAGAAAATTAATTTTCTGTACCTTATATCTGGCCAAAGACAAATCTAAGAATAATGACAAACATATGATTCCAAAACTATTACACTGTAGTTTAATTCTAGATGACTGTTATGAATTCATAAATAAATTATAAATCCTACATACTGCAATTTAGAACTAGAAACATTATATAATATATAGATATGCACGCGCGCACACACACACACATACATACATATAGGGTATGGCTAGCTGATGAGAGCTAAATAGCTTGAAATAGATCTATATTAGTCTCCCTTTATTTCTTTATCTGCAAAATATAAATTTGGTATAAAATGATTTGTCGTGAATGCAACTACTTGAGGGCTCCTGGAGTGGAGCTGAAAGGCAAAAGGATGCAGTTTGCTCCATCCCACATCACATGCTGGGGTAGACCAGGTGTCTCGATAGAAAAACACTTAATCTCTCCCCTGGCTCAAGCTGATGAAGGGAGGAGAACTTGTGGCTCAGAAGTTAATACAACTGCCTAACATGCAGGCAGCCCAAGTTCGAAGGGTACGGCTAGCTGATGAGAGCTAAATGGCTTGAAATAGATCTATATTAGTCTCCCTTTATTTCTTTATCAGCGAAATATAAATTTGGTATAAAATAGTTTGTTGTGAATGCAACTGCTTGAGGGCTCCTGGATTGAAGCTGAAAGGCTAAAGGGAAGCAGTATGCTCCCTCCCACATGTTGGGATAAACCAGGTGCCTTGATAGAAAAAAAAAAATATATATATATATATATATATATATATATATATATATATATATATATGTATATAAAACATATATATATATATACTACATACAAACACCTGCGAAAACCTCAGAAATCACACACATATACATACATACATACATACATACATACATACATACATACATACATAAATACATATGAAAGGTATGGTGCACTTTGTAAAATCAAGTGCACCAGCACAGGGAAAGTGATGACTGAGAAAGTTACCATCAACAGCCTGAGTGATGTCAAATTTAGCTACCATGATCCACTCCTTTTCCTCCAAATGAGTGGACAAGACAGTGCTCTCGCAGAACCAAAGAAAATAGCTTCATCAGGCATGGTATTCACATATTAGATCACATATTAGCAGTAAATTTGACTTGTACGGCTTTACAAAATGTCATTGGCACTATTAGGTAACATATTATGAAACATGGCACTGAATTTCTGATATCTTTTCCATCACATTCATTCACAGCCAAGGAGGTAAATTATGTACAAAGAGACAGGACAGGGAAGCAGTAGATTTGAGTTACCTGATTAAATCAAGTGTCTCTTTTTCCTGGCTCTCCCACCTGCTTTATTTTTATTGTTGCGTTGTTTTTAATCTTTTGTCATTGAGAATTGGGCCATCTACAAATTGAATAAACATTTCAACTAGTACCTGTACAGAAATTTTACCTATATCATTAATCCTTATCCACTACTGTCAATCTTCAATCCACAAAAAAGGAATCTATTTAATGCAGCTTTAATCCTTGTTGCTTGGAAGGCAGAAATACAAAACATAATTTAAAAATATGCACAATTGCACAACTGTGGTTCTATTGTTTTGTTCACTTATTCAGGGAAAACAATCTAAAAACCGTGACATCAGATACAGATTCCTTCAATTTTTTTTTATAGACAGGCTTTCCATCACAGCTGAGAGATTCAAAGAGAAACTAAGAGAAGCCTGTTATTGTCTCAGCTCCACATAGCAACATAGAATTGGAAGGTTTGATGCTTGAGAAGTTACAATTTGGCATTTGATCTACCAAGGATGAAACATTAGTCTGCAATTTTCTTTGATAACCAAGAACAGACCAGCAAATTGAAATAGCTTCTAACAAGTTGCTTAAGTTGCCCACATTCCTACACAGCACCAAAAGCTGTTACTTTAATTGTAAAAATGGTTTATCCTACTATGCAAAACATTAAAGTAGAAATTTAAAGGACTACTTATATAGGCAGAATCATTTTAGTTGATGAATGTATGTAAAAAGTAGCCAAAATATTTCTAACAGCTTCAAACAACAGCCTCACTTACCACAGTCTATGGAGGTGTATGGAAAACACTTTGTCAAAACCGGTGTTCCAGAATACAGAGAGAGTGACAATAGGCTACAATTTATAACTGAGTAATTTTAAAACAGAATTTCTCAGATACATAGTACAATAGGAGCCTGGTTTAGCTCAGCAGACTAAAAGCATAGTGATTAAAACCAGCTGTCTGCAATTACTGTAAGTTCGAATCTCACCAGGCTCAAGGTTGACTCAGCCTTCCATCCTTTCTAAGGTAGGTTAAATGAGAACCCAGTTTTTGGCGGCAATAAGCTGACTTTGTATAAATATACAAAAGTATGAAGGCTATTGCTTAATGCATTGTAAGCCGCCCTGAGTCTCTGGAGAAGGGCGGCATATAAATCAAATTATATATATATTTCTTTTTCGTAGGTTTTATGTGCATTTCTCTCTAGCCAGGTTCTACCTACGTAAGCTAAGATGTTCCTCAGCCCTGGTTCTGTGAAATCTCATTCACAACTTCTGGGCTTTTTACTGCAACTCTGTGTTGGCCCATAGGCCAACTGCATATTACAGTGCAGTATATACCATAACCTTATGTTCAAAGTTATACCTTCAACCTAATTTGGGAAGAATTGTTCAGAACAGCTAAAAGAAGACAAACAACTCTTCATCGTGAAACATGGCACATTGACTCACTGAAGAGATGAAGTATATAGACCTCATCTATAAACAAGAAAATAAGTAAATAATGCACTGAAATAAAAACATTAATTTACTGTATTATCAATGTAATGAAACACCCCAACCCACAGAATTGGCTAATATGCTATTTAATTTCTCCTGTCTTAAGCCTTTGATTGCTGAAAACTTTTGTATCACATAGAGAGAAAAAACACCAATTGTAATGCTTTGCTACTAATGTTAAATGTTATTAAATGTGCCTTTTTAAGACTCATTTTTCTTAAACTTAACAGAGAGATAATAAGACATTTGTGTAATATATAACATTTAATACAGTACAGTATTAATTTTCAAGAATATAATATTTTTTTAAAATCAGAAATTGAGTTTTAAATCACAACATTTAATCTTGATTACACTGTACTCTTTTCTATGCTAGCTAAGCTTAGCTTCAAAATTAACACCATAATAATTGTGTTGCATTTTCTATACAATACAGTATTTTGTCTATTTCTATTTAGAACTCTTATTATAGTAAAAGAAATCAGACACGCTATTAAATATTTCGATTATCATGAATAAGCACAGATTATCTTTTCAATTGAAACGAAATCATTGTTTACCATTTTAAACAACAGTAACAATGAAAAAAGAACCTATTTTAAATTCTATTCAATTCTTATTGTGATAAATTTATTGTAATAACTGAGAAATTATTCTATTAAATAAAAAACATTTTCTCACGGAATTAGCTTATACTTAATGGTAAAAGGGAGTTGTGGCTCTATTATTATCTTGTATTAATTTTGTATTAATATTGTATTAATCTACTAATTTTGTACATTAATTTTGTATGGTAAATTGTACAAAAACATAAACATAACAAAGTTAAAACAGAGTTATGAACAAAGTCAAAATTAAGATATAACAACTATAAAAATGTAAAGGGAGCACTCTGTTCTCATCCACCCCCAGGATCACATATCCCCTACCAGTTAGCAGTACCAAATCTTAATACTCATTTGGGAGGCCAAGAAAGTGGGGGACTGCCTCACCTTTGAGGGTAAGACGTTCTAAAGCAGAGACGTCAAACTCAAGGCCCGGGAGCTGGAGCCGGACCACAGGTTACTTAGATCTGGCCCGCAGGGCCCCCTGGAAACAGCAAAGGATGGGCCCACATTTTTTGCTTCTGCCAGCAAAAACAGGCTCCCAAGCTTCATTTTTGGCTGTCACAGCCTCCTGCAATCCTCTGCCAGTGAAAATGGAGCTCAGGAGGACCATGTGCAGCCTCCCGAGTTCCGTTTTTACTGGCAGAGGGTTGCAGGAGACCATGGCAGCCAAAAACAGAACTTGAGAGCCTGTTTTTTCTGGTAGAGGTGCCCCCGACAGAAGTGACATTGAGCTGGCCATATCCACCCTGGCCACGCCGACCCCAGCCCCCCTGAGGTCAAACATAACCCTGATGCATCCCTCAATGAAATCTAGTTTGACACCCCTGTTCTAAAGAGTGAGGATGATGGCAGAGAAGGGTGTCTTCTTAGACCCCACCAGTCAAAATTCTTTAACAGATGGTATCCACAACATACCATCCTCCCATCTTGAACAGTTGGAATGGGATAATGTGATTGGAATGAGATGTCTCCTCAATAATGATTCAAATTTCTTTCCATTCTCTTGTGAAAAATAAGCCTGTTACTCAAACTGCAGAAATGATATATATAAATTGTTACATTGATTAAGTTCAGTCTCACAATTGAACATATATAGATCCAGTGGATTACAATGGAAAAAGATAAATAGAATCTAGTTATATTAGTGGGGACTTTAAATATTAATTTTGGATATATTATGTACAGTACAAAGTATTAGGAGTTAAATACCTGACAAAGATCAATTTAAGGTAAGAAAGTTTTTTTTTCCAATTTCAGCATCTCTAATAACTTTGACCATAATTATCTAATAACTGAGCCAGGCTCATTAGTATCCGTTCTCATCAAACTGTACTTTTATATCTTCTACCTTTTTTAGGAATTTTGTTTTCAGCTTTCCATGAATTTATCTTAACTTAATTTAATTTAATTATTTAAACAGATTGCTTATAGACATACTCCATATCAATTCTAAACAAAATTCCTGTTCCTCTTTCTGAAATGATTACAGTTTGATAAGGGGTTTTTTTTTTAATTTGATTTATATGCCGCCCTTCTCCGGAGACTCAGGGCGGCTTACAGTGCGTTAGGCAAAATGAGGGTTCCATATTTCATGCTTGAAATTCCTGCTATTAGGATTAGCTTTATTGATTAGCCTATAGGCCATATCAAAGCATAAGGTTCAAACACATATCACCAATAAAATCCTATACAAACAATTTAAAATAAGAGTAGGGTAAAATACAATAGTTATAGGATAAGATACAATATAATTTAATACATAAATATGTAAAATAGAATAAAATGACATAAAATTATATTTCAGTGTCACCCTTACAATCTACCCCATCAGTCCCATGTATGCAGATCTCAACCGAATCATTTTGTTTAAGTACTGTGCTGTGTTAAATGTTATTTTCAGGCTCTGGCCGCACATAAAGTAAGTAGTTTTGATATGGGGATCCCAATGGGTCATTCGTTTGGTATATGGACCAAGGCACCTGTCTCTCACCTTCTTATACAAGCAAAAGTCAAATAGGATGTGAGCCAGGTCTTCTACCTCTGCCGCTCCGCAAATGCAGAGACGCTCATTGTAGGGTATAGAATGGAATCTCCCATATCTGACCATTGTGTCAAGCGGTTCGAATCTTGCTCGCATAAATATCTCCCTAAGATGCTTTGGCCGTTGTAACTTCAAATAGCTATCTACTTGAAAAGTATGTTTATATTTGCGCAGCCATTTCAAGTTACCCACCTTACTAAGAATAGCTATAACATTTTGTGCTTCTATAGCCTTAATTCTTGGGGCAGCTCTTTCTTTGAGTTGTTTTCCTGTTACGCAAGAGCAGGAAGGCCACAGTTTCTTACAAAATTTGTTAGTTTAGTGATCTAGGAGATTTGTGATTGTAATTTTATTTGCTCTAGTAGACATAACTTGGGCTGCTATTGTTATTTTTTAATTTTTTTAATCTTATTTTTTATGTATTTGCAAATAGACATAGAAACAAAAAAAAAAAAAACCAGTCAAGTTAAGGTTTTAACTTGAAAAATGTTATTTGTTCTTGCTTCAGAAATGAGGCAGGAATTCTTTCCTCTCCAAATTTTTAAAAAGCAGTAAACATTCTCCACCCCCAGTTTAAAAATATTCATTCTTCTCTTGCTCAGTTATAATTATTTCACTGTAGAATCTATCTGCTATTGGTACTATACAATGTCAGGTGAACATAATGGTAGGTTAACATTTCTTTGAAATATAGGCAAAAATAAAACGTGGAATATCAGATACTTTTAAAGACAGATATGTTTCAGGTTTTTTTTATCCTGATCATGTTGCTGACAAATATAACTGAATCAGTATTAGTCTAGATCAAAAAATTTTCTTGTGTAGCTTCTTCTCCGGTAATATTACACTACTAACCAGAGAATACAAAACATTTGCTAGACCAGTTCTCGAATACAGCTCATCTGTCTGGAACCCGCACTGCATATCGGACATTAATGCAATTGTGCATGTCCAGAAATATTTCACAAGAAGTGTCCGCCACTCGTCTACTCGTAACAAAATACCTTATGCCACCAGACTTGAAATTCTGGGTTTAGAAAATTTAGAACTACGCTGCCTTCAGTATGACCTAAGCATAGCTCATAACATCATCTGCTACAATGTCCTACCTATCAATGACTACTTCAGCTTCAACCACAACAATACACAAGCACGCAATAGATACACATTTAAAGTGAACCGCTCCAAACTCAATTGCAGAAAATATGACTTCAGTAACAGAGTTGTTAATGCCTGAAATGCACTATCAGACTCTGTGGTCTCATCCCCAAACTAACCTAAAACTGTCTACTGTTGACCTCACCCCATTCCTAAGATATCGGTAAGGGCATGCATAAGAGCACCAGCATGCCTACCGTCCCTGTCCTAATGTTCCCTTTTACTGTATTCATTTTATGTATTGAATTCATGCTTATACTTATAAATATTATCTAATAGGTACTCGACAAAATAAAACAAACAAACAAATAGATAAATAAATACAATTGAATCAATATTAGTCTAGATCAAATTTGCTTAAATAAGCAAGATATCATCATAGTGCAGTTGAATTGTTTGTTCTCACGCTCCCTGGCTTACTTTGGCAGAATATGATACCAATTAAAAGTTATGTTATAGTTTACTTCACCATGACCAGAAATTGAAGAAGATAGCTTGTATTTTAAGACAAAAGTGCAGTTCCAAGAAGACTTCAGTTGTTGAAGAAATTCCAGTTGTAGAAAGAAACAATATATGAATATCACAATGGTCAACCAAATTTTATTTTGCATTTGTTAACCAGCATTCCATGATGAAACAAAATCTTCTGAGGAGTCCTTTGCTGTGACACTGTCCTCCAGAGCTTTGCAAAACCATCCACAAAGTGAAGCAAGGGCTTAATGAATTTCCACTGGAATGCAAACCTGAATAATGGACAATTGAATCCCAGCATTAGCATTCTTCTGCATCCACCTTTTCTCAGGGCATAAGAGAGTTGTAGTCTCTAACACATCATAAACAAAAGCACATATGGTCTTTCCCTATTTGTGAATTAAATTGCTATTCACCCTTCAGCCATGACAAAATTATACTAACATAAAATGTGCTGGCTCCACAGCCAATCCATATACTGCATCTTTTGCCACTGCCCTGAATTGTCACTAAATGGTTGCATCCTTATTCATCAGGTATAGAAAATGTAACAAAAGGATTAATTAATCACTCTAGGCCTTTTTTGCCTCTCTTTCTCTCTGCCCTCCAAAATTATCAAATGTGGGAAAACACCCACCAAATACTCTGTTTAACATGGGCTGGGATTTAATGATGAAATAAGTCTTTTAGTTTAAGAAATGCAGTATGTTTGAAATTATCCCAGCTAACGTTTGACCAGCAGAATTAAGATGGTGTGAAGCAGAAGATAAAAACAGGCAGACAAAGAGCCAGATGCAAAAACTGTTCTCCTTCTGCAACACACAGGTACCAACAGTGCCAGTCAGTTCTTAACTAGACATCTTTTGAACACAAGTTTAGAAACAATAAATCAATGTTCAAAAGAAGCTCAGCTAATAATTTATTAGCTGATCTTTTTTTAACATGGGATTTGGCACACTAAATTATGTTCAAAGGAAATACAGATAAATCTGATCAGCACCACAAGGAGAGTTGCAAAGTGAAACAAGAGGGATATGTCTATCTCTTTCCTCTTTCCCACATAGTCCTTACTTCCTCTCCCTCGTGCCAGTCAGATACTGGTTTAGTTTCACAGCCTAAAATGACACTGGCAGAAAATTAAACAAAGCTGCTGTAAATCTATTCACTTACTAGGCAAGTTAAGTTATAAAACCATAAATCAATTCATAGTCTTTCACTAGTATTAAAAAGGTCAGGAAGAAGCAGCATCCAGAATTCCAACAGTCACAGCTCCATGGGATTTAAATAAAGCATGGTCAAGTTAGTCAGGAAGGTCAAGGAGTCCCAGAAAACAAGCAAAATACTGTCAGTTGGTCATTAGAAGTTGTTTTAGTTAGTTGCAAGCTTTATAAACAGCCTTAAATACACTTGTCCCCCGTTCTCTTTGCATCAGGAAAAGCTTTTGCAGGTTTGATTTTTATTTATTTATTTATTGGAATTTGTAAAACAAAAATGAGAACAAGAATAAGAGAATAAAAATATAATGACGGGGACGATAGGCACATTAGTGAACTTATTCACACACTACTGACCACTTAAATTTTGCCAGGCTTTGATCACACAAAATGTGATCATCAATCTTTTTATAAGCGGCTCCTCTTTTGTCAGGCCACCCTGTGGCTCTTTATCCATTGTATTCTGACTTCTGAGGGGTTTAAAGTTCTTGCTTCTATTTCCTGGTCAACATTTTCACTAACAGGCCAAGCAGGACTGATGTCTAGCATTTTAGTTAGCACTAGGGCTTGAAAGTCAATTTGGTGTAGTAGTTAAGGCATGAAAGACCATGAGTTCTAGACCTGCCTTAGACACAAAGTCAGCTGCATGACCTTGGGCCAGTCACTTTCTCTCAGGAAAAGGAAAGGAGTCCCTGGGATTTTACTCTGATAGCTGTTGTCCACATAGGGGCAGTGCTCATCTCCATTTCAAGGCCTTTGAGCCAGCACTGTAATTTACCTTTATTTTAATCTAAGTATTAATTTAAATATATGTATACAGTGCATGTTTGTGCTCACTATCTTGCTGAAAAATGAATATTAAAAGTTCAGTTCAGGCAAGATTATCTAAACCTCTTTTCCAAACACACAGAAAATATATTATTTAAATTGTGGAAGAAGAAATGCTGGATTCGTGTAGGCCAGAAATAATACATGAATTCAACTGTGGAGGATGTGGTCATGTTATGGGAAACTTGCTATACTTCTCTGAGACTTTTCTGAAGCTAAAATTAACATATCTCAGAGATATATTCTAGCAAAGAAAGCTGATTGCAGACCTAACAAAACCTAGGTGAAAGTGAGCCCCTGAATCAAGGCAAATATTAAAGAACTTCCATAAATTCATGGCATATAGAAACAGAAGCAATATTGTGATATATAGATATAGAAAATTAGATATGTGGCCTTCTGCTCCTGGAAAAGATTTGTCTCACTTTTAAAACAAAAGACAAAAGAAGATAAAGTTTCATAGTTCCACCTAGTGGTCAAAACGTTCTTCGAACGCATATATTAACTGTTACCTGTTAACTGTTAACTGTTATATTATCTGCCACTATGTCTAATAAGAACACATATTATCATTATATAAACCAGATAACAGGAAACAAATCCTAAAGCCTGCATGAAAAAGGGATACGCATAACTGCTATCTTTGAAGAAATCATGTAATTCCCCCCCCCTCCCAATATTTATCTTTTAAAAACAATTTCTACTTTTATAGAGTAGAACAGCTTTAAATAATGACAGATCATGATTAGATTTGACCTGAGAATTTTGCTTAGATTAAATTAAATTGGGCTTCCACTGACTTTAAACATCACGATACACCAAAATTATATCATCATTCAGTAAATAGGTAGGCCTCTGGTGACTTTCATGTAGAAGTTCCAAATATCTACTCCAATACCATTTGTGTAAATGAGATGTTATATGGACATACCATTTTCAATTCTGCAGTGCTAATTCTTCATTGCCACCATTCAGTGGATTAAATTGCAAGTATTTGACATATTTTGTTGGCTCAGCCCATGTTGCTCCTAGATCTAAACATCACTATAGTCCTGCTCTAAAACTTTTCTAATTCTATCATAACGTTAACACAAAATATTCTCATACTGATCTTTTAGTTCATTGGTAAGAATTCATTAGAAAATAACCCTAATGGTGGTTCAGGTTCTTTCTAAAATGTGAAGTTAACTAAAAAAGAAGTAGAATTATAAATAAATTCTATAAGATTTAATACATTCTGTATCCATCAAAAACATGTATCTAACGTCCATAATTGAAATTACGTTTTTGTCAAGAAGAATGCTATGTTATTATGGTGGACTTGATAAATGTCTAGTTGTTCTGTTTTAACTGGGAAGACAAATTTATTGTGGCCTTCAACATAACCTGATGGAAAAGTTATATATAGTTGTAGTTCTATGGGTGGCTTACTGATGTAATTCAGCAACTTACATTTATTTCCATCAAATCATATCAATCTATTCCTGGTACCAGCTGAAAAAGATTCAATCTGTCTTGATAAATCAGACACAATAATAGTCAAATGCCCTGACATGAACTGATTTTAATTTCTAATCCAAATAATCAATTTTAGAGTGAACGACTTCTAATATTGAGTGTGCTTTTTAAAAGTATTTTATTATAAGTGACTCTGATAAACTGGCTGAAGGGAAAGCCATGCATTATATTTAATAAATATCTAAATAAATAAATATTTATTGCACATAACCATAAGCAGTCTGGTTTGTCAAGTTTGTGGAATGTCTGTGGCAATCTTCTACACAGATTGTTCTAAAGTGGGAAATGTCAAATAGGTTCAATGTGTCTGTTAAAATAATAATTTCCCACCTTACACAATTGTTGTAAAATAATAAGTACTTAAACCTGATGTAAAATAAGTAATTACTGAAGGTCAAACATAAAATTATATCACGGTCCAATGCAAAATCTTTTGTAACCATGAAAGTAAATTAAAAGCAGGTTGTGGTGCAAAGCAATAAAATTAGTACTTAACATATTAATATACCTTTTCTATTCAATTGCCTTTTTAAAAAAAAAACCATAGGGATTATATTTGTTAATACTCATAATTAGACCATTTAAATATTGGAAGGGATAGATGTCCAGGCATGTAACAGTTACATTAATTGTAATTTAAAAAAATTAAAAAATTGAAATTCTTCATAGTTCCATGACATAGTACTCCATAGTTCTTCATAACATAATACACTACCAGTAGTTATACTGATCATAAAATAAAATTTACAGGCAGCAACCATATAAAAGTTTTATTTTTAAAAAATCACTAAAAGGAACTAACAATTAGCTTATAGCACGGCCACTTAAAGTGTATTCTCAAAGGGTTTTTGGGTGGTTGGAATGCTTTCAAGCATTTTCATATTTAGCAATCAAACCAGATAGAGTTAGACAACCATGATATCCACATAGCTATTTGTGGTATATCTGGCCTCATAAATTTTTACAGTATTCTTGATTAAGCAGACTTGCACTGAGCTTCAAGATGTTCTCTTTCACTACACTCCTGGTCGCTGTTCCCCCGTGCACAAAAAAACCCTGATAGCCATGCCCATTCTGGGACCTTGGCAAAGAAAACAGCCTTAGTCTCTAATAACTGAATGGATGTCATGGAGAATGTGACACTTAACATGCCATCGGACTTGTTGCATCACTCTTTGGCATGGGCATTAATGTAATTGCCAAAATACTGGTTTTCTGTCCTACTACGGTTCTAGACAAAGCATAAAATATCACATCCAATTAACAACTAAGTTTAAACAATTAAAGTAAAAACCTATCAGTCACTTGACTCGCTTCCTTCTTTCTTCCCTGCCTAAATCCTGGCATTTACAGAACAATTGAAAGTGAAATATTATGAAAACCAGATCTTTCACAAAAGCATTCTCAATTATTTGGTATTTCATTTGACCTTCAAATTTGGTCTGATTGATGGGGTTTTGACTTGTTATTCAGATTTTGACTGAAGCCAATACGCACTTTTAGTTTGTTTCCATTAATCATGGGGCTGGGTCACATTTACCTATTCAGCATGCAGTGAGCACCATTAGTGTTAGGGAGACATAACAAATCACTTGCCATACCATAGATGCATCATTTCATTTCAACTCTTGCTTTCATTGAATTATGAACAAGATCTGGCTATTCAGCCAAACTTTTTAGTTTAGTACCAGTAAATAAAAACTAATATACCATTTCATACTATTCCTTTTATATTGAAATAGAGATGTTGATTATGTTATGTTTCTTTATAATTTATTGTTATTGTTTGTAACAATTCTCAAATCTACTAAATTGGAATGTTTAGCATGATATTATTAAATATCTAATCTAATCAAAAAAAAAATTCAGGCCAAAAACTGGAATCCTTCACTCCTCATATCAGTTTGTATTATCTATAGATATTTTGGGTATAAGAAAAGATATATATTGCTAATCATGCAGTTATGGATGTTTTAGGATTGAGCTAATGATGTGATTGACATATATGGATCAGGTAGCCTTACAAATATTTTGGGTTATAACCTTCATAATTTAATACATTTGGCTGTCGTTGCTAGTGGCAATAGGAATCAAAATCTAGTGGCATTATTATGTTGCTTAGCTTGTGATTTTCCAAATTTTTATTTTCAAGGTAAGTCTGCACACTACATTTAACAGAATAACAGTTGGGAGGGACTTTGGAAGTCTTCTAGTCCAAAAGCAGGAGACCCTATATCATTTCAGATAAATGGCTGTCCAATTTCTTCTTTAAAAGCTCCAGTGTTGGAGCACTACAACTTCTGAATGCAAGCCATTCCACTGGTTAATTGTTCTCACTGTTAGGAAATTTCTCCTTAGTTTTAGGTTGCTTCTCTTGTTTAGTTTCCATCTGTTGTTTCTTGTCTTGACTTCTGTTGCTTTGGAAAACAGGTCAACCTCCTCTTTGTGACAGCCCCTCAAATATTGGGACACTGCCATCATGTCTCCCCTAGACCTTCTTTTCACTAGATTAGGCATACCCAATTCCTGCAACCTTTCTTCATATGTTTTAGCCTCCAGTTCCCTAATCATCTTTGTTGCTCTTATCTGCACTTTTCCCAATCAATTTTACAAATTGAGCTGCTTTGCAATAATTCTAAAAAAAAAATCCTTATGTAAATATTTCTCTGATATTATTGGCATTCAGTTACCTGAAATTGTTTTCATCTGATTATCAAAGCTAGGAGACTTGCCAAGTTTGAGCTTTTAATTATATGAAAATGGAAACAAACTATGCAAAACCAGAAAGAGTTGGTGCTGTGCATTCTGCTGTGTCACTATTTCCTTTCCTTTATTAGTACATTTTTACTAATTTTGGCCTTGATTGTGGCTACAAAGAAGAGTAAGGTAAGCCTCATTTTATAGTATGTCACAGCAAAAAATGAGACATGGGGAAAATAAATGTCTGTCATGAATATTCTCATTTATTTTAACTAGGCTAATAGAAAAAGACAGGATAAGCCAATGAAATGCAGAGGATTATGGAGCAATGGAAAAGGCTTATGCAAATGTTATTGCTCTAAAAAGACAAGCAAAAACCTCATAAGGCCATATTTCTTTGCAAGAGCACCAGCTCTTCCTTGCAAGACCATAGAAATCCATATAGTTATTTATTTAAAGATATTTAAAAATATGATATCAGCTCTGCCTGGCTCTGTTGGGGCCTCACAGGCATCCTGCCATAAAAAGAAGAAGGTGAGAAGGATGAAAGGATGAAAGGGCAATAAAGCTTTGTATGTATGTGATAAGAAATCAGGAGGGGGGAATGACAGGTGAAGAGGACTAAAACATCTGGAGCCTGTTTGAACTAGCATCCCATGGCCAGGCACCCTGGGAAATATGGCCACAGCTGCCCACTGTCTTCAGGCACTGTAAATTGGGCACTGATGACTATTAGTAGCTTTAATGCAACTTCATGGGTAATGTTTCAAAACAACATAATGGGACAAAATTAACAAAATTCATGGAATCAAACAATACACAGTTATAGAATTCTTACAGAAAGAATTTAGAAAAGATAATAATTTTGCCTTTTACACTTAAGACTGAAATAAATTTAATTTAATTTATATTTTTACCAAGAGCATACCATGTTCTTTTTGAATTACTTACAATAAACATGGACATCGTTGCAAAATGAATTTGTCATGCATATTTCCCAAAGTATATATTTTATGATTTCTTTCTATTGATTGATTATGTGCTATCAAGTTGTCAACTCTCAGCCATCACATTTTCTCCTTGACGATTTACCCCTAACATCTTTACTTTAAAGACCACTGACAATTTAGCAAGTAAATAGAGCTTTTTCATTCAGCGATATTATGTTTTAGAAACATAGAACCTGTGGATCTCTGAATAACTCTTACATCTGATGATGGGCTAACAGTGCACTTGTCGCTATTGTAAACAAATCCATCCACCTTGCTGCTGGTCATCCTCTTCTCTTTCCTTCCATCTTTCACAGCATTATTTTAATCCCCCTTCATCCAAAAATTATATTGTATGAATTTTAATTGAAGTCATGCAGTTTGGTATTGGAAAGGCTAAACAAAGATTGCTGGCTAAAAATTCTGTGAGTCAGTCTCAATACATTTGAAAATGGCTATATGAATCAATAACTGTAAGAAGAAAATTATTTTTCTCAATGCTGTATTGAGTAAAAATCCTCCAATCTCCCAGAAGGTATTTATTTGTGTTTCAAGAAAATCTTCACTGGTTATTGCTGTCTTGTACTGCTGCTTTGGCACGATGAGCAATGATTACTCTGACTGGATGCAGACTGAAAAAAACAGAAAACTTTGGCTTCAACCAGTAATTCTACTCAAGCATCAGATACGATAATTATTCCTAGATCCACAGATCTACAATTATGTTCATAAAACAAAGTATGAATGAAAAAACTATATGTAGTTGCTAAGTTGTCAGTGGTTCTTAAAATAGAAGAAGAAACATTAATTCCCTCTTTAAAATACACCATGACTAAGCATATGGTCATGCATTTGGGCAGGCATTTTTGGATCACCGATGTCTTTCTTTGATTTTCCAAGGTCTTTTTGCTACATACATTTTTAAATGTATTTTTAAAAAATAAATGTAAAATTAACCAGAATATTTTCCATTAATTCTATAATCTGGTCTACTAATTTTCAGAATTAGTAAATATATTTTATATTAATTGAATGGTGATGTCACAGCTGAGTGATGTAGGACCAATGATAAGTACACCTGTAACTTACAAATAATTGATTTAAATGTTACAGTTATTGAATGTACAATGCTACCTTCAGAGTCAATAGACTGAAAAGTTAGGCAATTAAATATATGTAGTTATCCTTCCCCCACTCCCCACAGTTCAATGCTGTGTAAATTAATTTAATTTTCTGCAGTCCTCAAGCAAGTGTTGGACTAAATGCAATTAGTTTACCGAGACATGAACAAACCAAGGACAGGATGTAATTATATTTGTAGAAACAGCATCTAAACATTAGGCTCTGTTTCTTTTATCTAATGGTCCTTGCTTGAATCTTTACAGGAAAATGGCTGGATTTTTTTTAGTAATTACAATATAATGGACAGCCTAATTCAAGATATGGACAATTATATAGCTGCTCTATCACAGAACCCTGCACTGTGCCTTTAATCAGAATTAAATGTTATAAAGATCTCACACATTCAATGAAATCAGAACTATAATAAAGTGTGCCAGAAGATGTATATTAAGTGCATCAATGAATGAAAAGTTTCAAAGTCCTTAATCATGGAAAAGTTCATCAAAGTCAGACGAAGAATAAATTTAGGCTTGCTACTATTGAACCCACAGATATTGTTCTCTGTCAATTAAGAAATTGTAAACACAGCAAATAAACCATTTTGAAGAACTAATGCAACTTCTCTTGGTGTTCACTTTATGCTTTTCCAACTTCAGCACGTTCTTCAGGAGAGACTGAGAGGAGAATATAAATTACAACACTCTTGAGATTATCACATTGATCAAGTTCATGATTATGGGAGTTTTAAATTAGGGATTTCTAACCTGGGGGTGGTGACCCCCCCCCCCCAAGAGGTACAAGATAGAATTTCAGGCGGTGTAACAAAGAATAGCTTGTGTCCCTTAGTGAAGAATCATGAGTCATGATTACTTTTGTAAGATATGCAAATATGAATCAAACATTTCATAGGGTTGTGGGACATAGAAAAGATTGGGAATCACTGCTTTAGATAAACCAGATATTTTTTCTTAATCTGATTATTAAGATTTCATTATCAAAATATAGATAGTTATTAAGTTTGATTACAAATCTGTTATAACTAAATGAGCCATAGTGGTGCAGTGGTTAGAATGCACTTCTACAGGCTACTTCTGCTGACTGCCGGCTGCCTGCAATTTGGCCGTTCAAATCTCACCAGGCTCAAGGTTGACTCAACCTTCCATCCTTCCCAGGTGGGTAAAATGAGGCCCCAAATTGTTGGGGGTAATATGCTGACTCTGTAAACCACTTAGAGAAGGCTGTAAAGCACTGTAAGTCTAAGTGCTATTGCTATTGCTAAATAATTTAATAAGATATATATATATATCTTATTATATATACACACACACACACACACACGTAACCTATTGAACACAGTTATTTTTAAATTCACCTGCATAAGAATGTACTGTCAGAGCACCTAAGGTAATTCTTAATTTTCAATCTATGAATCAACCTTTATTATGGTCACAGACCAGCACCACAAACAAAACCACTGCAAACAATAATAATAGTAAAAAAAAAAAAGGCAGAGAGTATAATATATTTATATTATACACTCAGGAGCCTGAGTGGCATAGCAGGCTAATGCCTCCTATTAAGGCAGCATTTAACATCCAGCTGCCTGCAATTACTGCGAGTTCAATTCTCACCAGGCTCAAGGTTGACTCAGCCTTCCATCCTTTCTAAGGTGGGTAAAATGAGGACCCGGTTTGTGGGGGCAATAAGCTGACTTTGTATAAAATATACAAAAGTATGAAGGCTATTGCTTAATGCATTGTAAGCCGCCCTGAGTCCCTGGAGAAGGGCAGCATATAAATATGAATTAATAATAATAATAATATTGTGATTGTCAGCAGTTAAAGTTTGCCTAATTTTACATATAGCATAAAAAAATTAACCACATTCAAAGAAACTAGTTTGTACTGATCGGATAACAGTAGTTGCATATAAAAAAGATCAGTGTTTCCCAGATATTTTATTAGGTAAGGTGTTATAAATTGAGTTCATGATTCCTTATAGAAGAAATATATCTAGCTTATAGAAATGGAAAAAAGGTTAAAAAAAATAACCTTTTTTAAAAGCCTCATGATTTGTGATTATGGTATTTTAATATAATGTTTAACTATATTAAAATATCACCATCACAAATCATGAGGCTTTTTAAAACCATGTTATTTTTTTTCCTCATCTTTCTTCCATTTTAGAATTTGATATAAGAGGATTTTCCAGGTAGGATCTCAGACTCTAAGTACAGTCTGCCCAGTTTATGTTCAATCAAGTTTCTTGTTTCTATAGCTGCCCCAAATGGATTTACTTTTAATATATATAATTTAATTTTTAAAAAGGAATAGGAAACCAGTACACAACTACACAAAGTCTTTAACATTGCCTTTATTTTAAATGTTCTTTCCTAGAAAAGGATATCAAATAATAAGACAAGACCATCAACTGGGCATATGTCTAATTAGCATTCTACAGCAGGGGTCTCCAACCTTGGCAACTTTAAGACTTGTGGACTTCAACTCCCAGAATTCCTCAGCCACCTTTGCTTGCCAAGGTTGGAGACCCCTGTTCTACATAAGGACCATTTGCCAAGCATCAGGACTGATTTGAACACACACACGCACAAACACAAGCTACCCCTAAAAAAATTCTAGAATACATCAACAGCATTTGTGTTATTTAAAAGGATTCATTGTATTATATTAAACTAATTAACAAACTAAAAAGTGTAGAGGAAACAGAAAAGGGAATATAAGGTTTGTAAAATTATTACAAACATTTTTAAATGACCATAAATCTTTTCTTTCACTCTTTTTGTTGAAAGGATACTAAATCACAAGTTGATAACCAAAACATAGCATCAGATTTGTCACTTCAAAAAGTGTATTACTTCTCCTTTCAGTGTTACTTGGTAATTCTTTTCACCAGCATTTTACTCTCAAAAAATCCAATTCATAGAAAAAAAAACTCCATATCAAGAAGTCTGAATATATTCCATCTACTGGAGAAATAGTAAAGAATATGTTCATTTTTCATACACATGACAGATTCAAACTCATATTAACCCTTTTGTTGATCTCAGCTCCAGAACATTTAAGCTCCTTATTCCAGAGATCACATTAAAGGCTAATTTTACTTTAATCAGCTTCCTGTAAAAATAGGCTGCTGGTTTATAAGCTAACTTTTATTCCTCTAAATTCTTCAAATGGTGTGCTATTTTAAAAACATCAATAGCCTCTGAACAGATTAGACCAGCTTGTAACTGTATGACATTAACAAAATGCCAAGTGGTTTTGTGAGGTATTTTAAATCAAACTTACTTTTCAAAATTCTGAAACAGTTTTTAAAATGGCTTCCCAGAACTTAATTGATCCAACATATTATAAGAAACTATGTTAGGAGTATTCCATAATGCAAGCTTTAATACCCAAACAGGTTCAAATTACATATGCAACCCAATATTTTCCAAATATATCCCGCAGCATTAAGTCCATATATTGAAAGAAATCTTTACAGAAGTAGGAATCCCAATACTTGTCAATATTTTAACAGAGTCAAATAATAACTCTTTACATGAGCCCCAAGAAGACCTGAATTCTGAAATTCCATGTTCCACTCAGGAACTAGAAACAAATAAATGAGGTAAGCATGAAAGTATGTAAAGTTAAATCCACTATTCAAATAATAGGAGCCTGAGTGGCGTAGGAGGCTAATGCCTCCTACTAGGACAGCATTTAACATCCAGCTGCCTGCAATTACTGTGAATTCAATTCTCACTAGGCTCAAGGTCGACTCAGCCTTCCATCCTTTCTAAGGTGGGTAAAATGAGGACCTGGTTCGTGGGGGCAATAAGCTGACTGTATAAAATATACAAAAGTATGAAGGCTATTGCTTAATTCATTGTAAGCCAAAATAAATAAGTAATTATAATTTGTACAATGTCTCACAGACTCTCCTTGCCAAGGAATTCTACTCAAAGTCCTATGTGTTCAAGTTAAAATAATGTGATAGAATAAACATTAGGAATGAAGATAGGAAAATTTATCAAATCTAGATAAACCTTTGAGTTAAATTCACCTTCATCATGTTATTTTAATACACAAAGAGAAACAGTTTAATGTAGTGGTTAAGGCATCAAAATAAAAACTGAGAGACTGTGAATTCTATTCCTTCCTCAAGCATGAAGCCAGATGATTGATCTTGGGCTAGTCCCTCTGTCTTAATTCTAGGAAGTGGCCCATTATTTCTGAAAATTTGCCAGGAAAACTGCAGGGACTAGTACAGGAAGTTACAGAAGTCAACGTGGCTCAACACACATACACCCAAGAAAAAAAAATACTCAAAAGAATCCTAATTTTTCTATCTTCTAAAGTTGAGAAAGGGAGTTTTTATATAAAGAAACAAAACCTAAAACCCTAATGCTTATATTCATGTTAATCATTGCTATGATTCAGAGTCATCAAGTCTGATTTATTCCAATTTATAGAGAAAATGGGATACCAAATTCACTTATTAGTGAAATGAGGCTTTCTACAAAATTGTCTATCTTTAACCATTGCTGTGGATAAAATCATAAATAAATGTTAAAGTATTATTTGCATATAACATTATATGCTCTGCTTCTTGTTATAATATTAATGTTGCTAAAAATTCTAATTCTACTAATAAGATGGTCTAAAGTTAAATAAAAAGAAAGAAAAGGGAGATTATCAGTATGTAAAATATCAAAACAAGGAAATGATACCCTATTAGTTATCAATTTTGATTTGGGACTTATAGAGTCTAGCATTATGAGATAATCTTCAGAAACAACTCACGCAGATGCCTCCCTGATTCAAAGAAATATAAAGAAACTCATATAACACAATCATACTTGCAAGGTTCTGTTACCATACGCAATCTCAATAAAAGTAGTTTTTTCTTTCTAAATTAATATCTTGGTTTGGTTTACTTAGTGGAATTAACAGGAGTTCAGTAAACCATCCATTGGCATCCTTCAGTCTAAAGAGACTATGGTATCCTGCCATGCGTAGAGGGTCCAAGACTCACTGCAGTATAAGAGTGTGCTCAGGACGCAGGTTCTATAGACCTGGATCTTTGTATGTTCCGTCAGCTTCTTATTAAGCTATACTCTCTTTGTAAGTCTGGAAAATGTGGTGGCCGCTTTACCAATACATTTATTCAGCTCAGTAACTAAAGAAAGAGTGTCAGAGATAGTTGAGCCGAGGTACACAAAGTCATGGACGACCTCCAGTTCTTGTGCAGAGATTGTAATACAGGGAGGTGAATCCACTTCCTGACCCATGACTTCTGTTTTCTTCAGGCTGATTGTTAGTCCAAAGTCTTGGCAGGCCTTGCTAAAATTGTCCATAAGTTGTTGAAGTTCTTCAACAGACTGAGCAGTGACGGCAGCATCATCAGCAAAGAGGAAATCCCGTAAGCATTTCAGCTGGACTTTAGACTTTGCTCTCAATCTAGAGAGATTAAAGAGTTTTCTGTCTGATCTGGTCCAGAGGTAAATACCCTCTGTTGCAGTTCCAAAAGCATGTTTCAGCATGACAGCAAAAAAGATACCAAATAAAGTTGGTGCGAGGACACAGCCCTGCTTCACTCCACTTCGAATATCAAAGGAATCTGAAGTTAAGCCATCAAAAACTACAGTGCCCTTCATTTCCTCATGAAAGGACCTGATGATGTTGAGGAGCTGAGGTGGACATCCAATCTTGGAGAGAATTTTATAAAGGCCATCCCTGCTAACCAAGTCAAAAGCCTTCGTAAGATCTATGAAGGCTACGAAAAGTGGCTGTCTTTGTTCCCTGCATTTCTCCTGCAACTGTCTAAGGGAAAATACCATGTCAATACTGGATCACTTGGCTTGAAATCCACACTGTGATTCTGGATAGACTTTATCTGCAAGCACCTGGAGCCTCTTCAGTATGACACGGGCAAGCAGCTTCCCTACAACACTAAGAAGAGAGATGCCACAGTAGTTGTTACAGTCACCCCTGTCACCTTTGTTTCTGTACAGTGTGACGATATTTGCATCCTTTGTGTCCTGTGGTATTCCACCTTCCCTCCAACAAAGACAGATTTCATGCAGTTCAGTGAAGATGTTCTCTTTGCAGCACTTCAGAACTTCGGCAGGAATGTTATCTTTTCTGGGTGCCTTGCCAGAGGCAAAGGAGTCCAGGGCCGCATTTAGTTCTTCTAAAGTTAGTTCACTGTCAAGCTCCTCCAAGAGAGGCAGGCATTCAATGTTATTTAATGCTTCTTCAGTTACCATATTTCCTCTGGAATATAACTCAGAGTAGTGCTGCACCCAGCATGCCATCTGCTGTGCTCAGTCCTGGATAACCTCACCTGTAGCAGACTTCAGAGGGGCAGCTTTCTTCTGTGTTGGACCTAAGGCCTGCTTGATGCCATCATATATCCCCTTGATGTTGCCTGTGTCAGCTGCTATCTGGATCCAAGGTAGAAAAGCTGCAGGCAATAATCATTAGTACATCTCCTGGTGGTCTGTTGGACTTTGCTACGAGCAGTTCGCAGAGCCTGTAGGTTGCGCTCACTGGAACAGGCTTTATATGCAATTAGAGCTCTCCTTTTTTCCTCGATGGCTGGTATCAACTCCTCCGACTGGGCTTCAAACCAATCTGCTGTCTTTCTGATCTCCTTACCAAATACTGACAAGGTGGTGTTATAAACAGCATTCTTGAAATATTCCCATCGTTCAGATGCATTTACTTCAGCTGGGCCTGGGAGAGTTTCCTTGAGTGCTTGTGCAAATTCTTCCACTTTGCCCTGACTGCGGGTCTTGTTGATGTCAATTCATGGTCTTCCTTCCTTCTTCAAGTGATGCAATCTCTTTGTTTGCAGTTTTATTCTGTTGCACACCAAGGAATAATCTGTATTGCAATCAGCACCCTGATAGCTGCATGTGATTTTCATTTTTTCATTTCATTTAATTAGATTTATATACCGCCCTACTCCCAAAGGACTCAGGGCGGTGAACAGGCACAGAATAAAATACATAAATACAAAAGTTAAAACATAATTAAAACCAAATTAAATAAATTTAGCCCGAGACAATTAAAAATCCCAATAATTAAAAAAAAATTAAAATTGCGCTTTAAAAGAATTTAAAAGAAATTTAAAAGAAAAGGGGAGAAAGTTAGGCCAGGCCAGCTTGCTGGAATAGGAGGGTCTTAAGAGCACGGCGGAAAGTATGCAGATCCAGGATCCTCCGTACCTCCGGGGGGAGCTCGTTCCAGATAGTGGGTGCCCCCACAGAGAAGGCCCTACTCCTGGGGGCTGCCGGTCGACATTGTGACATATGAGAGCATACCGGCCAGTGGGAGGCTGTTTGTGGTAGTAGGCGGTCCTGTAAATAACCAGGTCCTAAGCCATGGAGCGCTCTAAAAGTGGTAACCAAAACCTTGAAGCGCACCCGGAAGACCACCGGGAGCCAGTGCAGCTCGCGCAGGAAGGGTGTCACGTGGGAGCGCCATGTTGCTCCCATAACCACCCACACGGCCGCACTCTGCACCAGTTGGAGTCTCTGGGTGCTCCCCAAGGGGAGCCCCATGTAGAGAGCATTACCGTAGTCCAGGCGGGAGGTGACGAGGGCATGAGTGACTGTGTGTAGGGAGTCCCAATCCAGAAAGGGACACAACTGGCAAATCAGGTGGACTTGATGAAAAATCCTCCCAGTCACGGTCATCAAGTGCTCTTCTAAAGACAGCTGTGAATCCAGGAGGACGCCCCTCTCCGTGGGGGCCAGCGATTCGCCCCCAATAGTCAGCGATGGCATCAACTGACTATATTGGCATGTCGGAAACCACAGCCACTCGGTCTTGGATGGGTTAAGCCTGACCCTGTTCCTCCCCATCCAGATCCGCACAGCCTCCAGACACCGGGACATCACTTCAAGGGCATCGTTGGGGTGGTCCGGGGTGGAGATATACAGCTGGGTGTCATCAGCATACAGATGGTACTTCACCCCAAAATCACGGATGATCTCACCCAGTGGCTTTACATGAATGTTGAACAGAAGGGGCGAGAGGACCGACCCTTGTGGCACCCCACATATGAGGTGCCTCGGAGTCGACCTCTGCCCCCCTGACAACACAGACTGCAACCAGTTGGAGAGAAAGGAGGAGAGCCACCGTAATACAGTGCTCCCCATCCCTAACTCTTCCAACCGGTGCAGCATGATACCATGGTCGATGGTATCAAAAGCCATTGAGAGGTCTAATAGGACCAGGACAGAGGAGCAATCCCTGTCCCGAGTCCTCCAGAGAACATCAACTAATGTGACCAATGCCGTTTCCATGCTGTGCCCAGGCCTGAAGCCCGACTGGAATGGATCCAGATACGTCGCTTCATCCAGGTACCGGGGGAACTGTCATGCAACCACACTCTCAACAACCTTTGCAATAAAGCGAAGGTTGGAGACTGGACGATAATTAGCCAACACTGCCAGGTCCAGGGAAGGCTTATTGAGGAGGGGCCTCACCACCGCCTCTTTCAAGATGGTGGGTAAGTCACCCTCACCCAGCGAAGCATTTATAATCCCCTGGAGCCAGCCTCGCGTCACCTCCCAGGAAGCCAGCACTAACCAGGAGGGGCATGGGTCCAATAAACATGTGGTCGCGTTCAGTCCACCCAGAATCCTGTCCATGTCTTCAGGGGTCACAGTATCAAACTCATCCCAAGTAACAATCACAAACCTGCCTCAGTCATCCCCCCTGAAACAACCCAGTCGGAGTCCAGGTCTTCCTGAATCTGAGTGATTTTGTCTTGCAGATATTGAACAAAATCCTTGGCTCTACCCTCCAAGGGGTCCTCCCGCGCTTCCTGGTGGAGCAGGGAGTGGGTCACCCTAAACAGAGCGGCCAGGCAATTATCTGATGATGCAATAAGAACAGCAAAATATGTACATTTTGCTGCTTTTATTGCCACTAGGTAATTCTTAATATGAAATCTTACCAGTGTCTGGTCAGATTCAGAAAGACTGGCCCTCCAACTACTCTCTAGGGGTCTTTTCTGGCACTTCATGTCCCTCAGCTCCTCAGTGAACCAAGGAGCTAGGTGAGAGTCAGAGGCCGCAAAGGCACGACCTGATCCAGGGCTCCAGTGGCCGCCCTATCCCAGGCGGCCACTAAGTCCCTAGTCGAGGCGTGTGCCAGAGCCTCAGGAAATAGCCCAAACTCCATCTGGAACCTATCCGGTTCCATCAGGCGCCTGGGGCGGAACCATCTTACCGGCTCCACCTCCCTGCGACAGGGTATAGCGGTTCGAAGGTCAAGGTGAAGGAGAGAGTGATCCGACCATGACAAAGGCTCGGTGACTATATCCCCTATCTCAAGATCACTCAACCACTGTCCAGAGACAAAAACCAGATCCAGCATGTTTTCCCCCGTGTGAGTAGGACCATGAATTAACTGGGTTAGGTCCATAGCTGTCATGGAAGCCATGAACTCCCGAGCCACCTCCGACGTCTCACCCACAGACAGCAGGTTGAAATCCCCCATGACTATAAGTCTGGGGGTATCAACCGCCACCACGGCGATAACGTCGAGGAGCTCGGGCAGGGCTGTTGCCACGTGGCAGGGAGCCAGGTACGTGATCAGCAGAACCCCATGACCCCACTTCACAAGGAGGGACTCACAGCCGGCCGTCTGAGGAACAGTGGCCTCCCTCAGTCTCAGACCTTCTTTAATATTAACCGCTACTCCCCCGCCCCTGCCCTGGGACCTCGGCTGATGGAATGCAAGGAAACCTGACGGGCACATTTCAATGAGGGGAACCCGCCCTCCTGGCCCAACCGTGATACCGGCCGTGATACCTGCCAGGTCCGCTCCCCCCTCACAAATAAAATCACAAATGAGGGGAG
>WNWU01000048.1:6340852-6367544 GCA_012654045.1 Ptyas mucosa
TCCTTCCTTCCTTCCTTCCTTCCTTCCTTCCTTCCTTCCTTCCTTCCCTTCTTTCTTGCATTGTTAGTCATCACTTGAAATTAGAAATAGCAGCAGACTGGAAAAGCTCACATATAATAAGGCCACATTTTTCTTGCAAGATAAATAATTGGTATTTAAGCATGACTTCTATTCTCCTTTAATACTTTTTAGGCGTATATCAATTTACCAGCTACACACCTTACTTTTGACTGAATAATACTTCCCATTTTCAGTTTTTGAAGATATTTAATTTAAAAATAAATGTGTACTCATTAATCTTAGTTCAGTACAATTTTGATTCAGCCTGCATTAAAATGGCAGCACCAGGTTCTAGCTTTGAAAATTGGCTCCGGTGGGAGGGAGCAATCTTTACCATTAATTATTGAGACTTTTTTTTTTCATATGGAGATTTTTATTTATTTATTTCTACCAACTTTATGCAATACGTATACATATTTTTCTTAATGTCATATTTAAAAAACTTGAATCATATAAATTATATATATAAATGTCCGATAAAGGTCTTTATTTTAAAATGACATTGTTTATCAGCCACTTTCAATAGTGTGCACTCTTGTTTAAAAAAAATTTTGTGGGTTTTTTTGAGAAAAGCTGATTAAACATCTGTTGATGCTGAGTCTTTGGAAGCTGAACATGCCAGTATATTCCCAACAGACAGTAGAACATACCTCTTTTGCATTCCTGTGTGTTAGTCTGGTACTGGCAGCCATGAACAACAAAGATGCACCAAAAACAGCAGATTGACGCTTTAACCAACAATCTCTCCCATTTATTGTGTGGGCTATTGCTAATATTTTTGCATTCTTTGTTATGGTAGCAAAACAAAGGAAACAGACTTGGCTACTTGGTGCTGACACATGTAAAAGGACTAAAACAAAACAGAACAAAGGGAAAGGAAAAAGAAACCCAAGCACAATAATTCCCAGTACACTCAAGTGTGGAAACAGTGACAGGTTGTGCTTTGCATCCTTCAGTCACTGAACAGTCTAATTTCCAGGATGTCATGCATTTCCATGGCAGGCTGAACATTTTCCTTCACAAGCTGGCAAAGATCTGTTGAAGAAAACAGAAGGTGACCTGGATTTTTTTTTCAGGCTGACCCTGCACTGATGAAGCCGGAATGAAGGAGCGAATTTCTCATCCAGTGAATACAGAATGACTGATTGCAAGCATGTGAAGTGTTTATGATTAATCCTATTAAATCTAGAGCCAGTGACAGCATTCAACTGTCACATATTTGTACTTTCAGGGACAAGCAAAACAACATCACCATAGTGGCCCTTAACATTTCCCAAACTTTCTGTTTCCTCTCTTCTGTAGGTGGCTGAATATTATTCTTTGTGGGTGGATATTGACAGTTATAAGGCCATTTTAAAATTTTTCTTCTTTTACTTAATAACAGAAAATCAAGCTCTTGCCATTGTTTTCACTTTCTTCTGTGCTGTTTGTATGTCTGTAATTGTTTATACTAGACCTTCTTGACATTGCAATTGGCACATAAATCAGGAAAAATATTGGGAGTTCTGCTTATAGTCACTCATGTACTAGTTATCTCCTGATTGGATTACTGTAATGCGTTCTGCATGAGCTTGCCCTTGAAGAGTATTTGTAAACTTCAACTAGCACTAAATGCAATGACATGCAATGTGTCATCCCTCAAAACCTGGTTATGCCTCAGATTTGAGGAATTTAGGGGACCAGTGGTATTACTGAGGTAGCTCTATTGTTGTTGACATTTGCTACTGTATCTTAGCCTTGTGAGAGGATTTTCTAAACATCTTTTAAATAATAATTGTATTTTATATATTAATTTTTTATCATCTTGTTTCATCCTTCTTCATTTGACAAATAAGTAAATAGGAGTGAAGGATAAAAATAGATCCACTATTGCAAGTGCAATTGGTAAAACAGAATAAAGAATAGAATAGAATAGAATAGAATAGAATAGAATAGAATAGAATAGAATAGAATAGAATAGAATAGAATAGAATAGAATAGAATAGAATAGAATAGAATAGAATAACTAACAGAGTTGGAAGGGACCTTGGAGGTCTTCTTGTCCAACTCCCTGCTTAGGCAGGAAACCCTATACCACTTCAGGCAAATGGTTATCCAATATCTTCTTAAAAATTTCCAGTGTTGGAGCTTTCACAACTTCTGGAGGCAAGTTGTTCCACTGGTTAATTGTTCTAACTGTCAGGAAATTTCTCCTTAGTTCTAAGTTGCTTTTCTCCTTGATTAGTTTACACCCATTGCTTCTTGTCCTACCCTGAGGTGCTTTGGAGAATAGTTTGACTCCCTCTTCTTTGTGGCAAACCCTGAGATACTGGAACACTGCTATCATTTCAACCTTAGTCCTTCTTTTCATTAAACTAGATATACCCAGTTCCTGCAACCGTTCTTCATATGTTTTAGTCTCCAGTCCCCTAATCATCTTTGCTGCTCTTCTCTGCACTCTTTCTAGAGTCCCAACATCTTTTTTACATCGTGGCAACCAAAATTGAATGCAGTATTCCAAGGCATTATAAAGTGATATTAACAATTCATGTGATCTTGATCCTATCCCTGTTAATGCAGCCTAGAATTGTGTTGGATTTTTTGGCATCTGCTGCACACTGCTGGCTCATATTTAAGTGATTATCCACTAGGACTTCAAGATCCCTCTCACAGTTACTACTATTGAACAAGGTACCACATATACTGAATGCTAAAGAGAACTCCAAAAAATGAATTTGTATGAGTCTGCTCATCTTTTACAGACTTTGACAGAAACATTAAGTCTGACCTTTGTTGTGCTTAAAAGCTACGAGGCTAAAATGAAGGAGGGAGGGAGATAAATGCAAACTTCCAATTTCCAAGAACAGGATTTTGAGCTTCTGACTAGGGGAGCAGACATGGCATCTTTCTGGTCTTTCTGGTCTAGCATTGCCTTTACCCCTTCCTAAATTATAAATTATAAGTCAAAATGAGGATACAATAATTACAATATGTCATAATGCTGTTTGAACATTTAATTCTACTTTTGCTCAAAATTTCAATAAGATTGACCTATTTATGGCAAATAGTATAAGGCAAATATGGCTTTCAACTCTTAGTAAATAGCAAAGCAAATAAAAGTTACTTGAGTCTACAAGCCAGAAAGTAGGGAGAATTAAGAGTTCCTGCTAATGAAAATCCAAATTTTTACAAACAATGCTCAGTTGCAAAACTGTTGATATTTGTTGTGGGAAAATTTCCAGTTTTCCTGTAGTTTAAATTGAATGGCCCAGAACCAAAAAAAGAATTAATTAACCTCTCCAATTTTAAAAAAAGAATACATGATTGGGAAGTTGGACTGGTCTCATATCTGGCTCTAAATCCTAGGGTACAACTGCCTGAATTTTGTTCCCTCAGTTTTGCCTTTAGAAAAATGACTAAGACATTTTGCAGAACAGTTTTATTTTGGCTGCTGCTCCAATGAACCACTTGTTCAAATTTTCAGTTCTTTTGTAAGGATGATTAAAAAACAACTTTGTTTTAAGCCACTGTACCTTTAATAGAATAAATTTTTTAAAATCCTTTAAATAAATAATTGGCAAAGAGAAGGTAGGAAAACAGAAACTGGAATGTCACTGGTATGAGGTGCTTTGTCTATCAGGACAATTTAGGATGAAAAAAAGGAAGAATAAGTACTGGAGAATGTTATTCCTTTACAGTTTGTATGTTCCTGTTTCAAAGGGATTGTTAATAACTGCTTCTCATGAAAGAAAATTTTATTTGGAGCAGGAAGCCAAACTAGGAAGTGTTTATTGGGGAACAGATGATTTTAAAAAATACCGTATATACTCGAATATAAGCCGAGTTTTTCAGCCCGTTTTTCAGGCTGAAAAACGCCCCCTTGGCTTATATTCGGGTCACGAAAAAAATGACTTTTTCCCTGCAACTGGCTCCCAAGGCTTGCTAGGGGCATGAGGAGGGTGCCTAGCAAGACTCTCTGCAGCCCTCTGGAAGCAAAAATGGGCTGGGGGAGGGGCTTAAAGGGAGAAAGAAACAAAGAAATCCTCACGTTTAGGGAGATCCCATGTGCACTGAGCTTGAGTTGAGAGCTGATTGTAATTGGCTGCTAGCTAGCCTTCTTGTAATTGGCTGCTAGCTAGTGGGTTCTCCCAGCTTGGCTGTCTCAGGAATTCTGGGAGTTGAAGTCCACAGGTTGTAAAAGGGCCACATTTGCCCAGCCCTGGTATCTCTTAACAGAGGCTTCAACTTGCCTGAAATTAGATCAAGCCAGTGACTGGGTGGGCGTGGCTAGCTGGTCATGTGATATATGTGTATAGGGACTACTCAGAGGGCTGAAAAAAGTCATTTCTGACAGGTCCTCACACTTATGACCATCCTCACATTTGTGCCTGTGCAGCATTCTTAAAACCATGTCACTCATTTCACAACTGCTTCTCTTCACCATGGTGATAAGATAGGGCAAAAACGTAAAATGTGAGGACAGTCGTAAGTTCGAGGACTGGTCACAAGTGCGAGGACCAGTCAAAAATTACTTTTTCAGCCCTCTGAGTAGTCCATATGCACAAAAGGACTACCCAGAGGGCTGAAAAAAGTGATTTCTGACAGGTCCTCGCACTTTTGACCAGTCTTCTTTTATTTTGAAATTTACCAGTAGCCGCTGCATTTCCCACCCCCGGCTTATACTCGAGTCAATGAGTTTTCCCAGTTTTGGGGGGTAAAATTGGGGGAGTCGGCTTATATTCGGGTCGGCTTATACTCGAGTATATACAGTAATGGAAGAAGACAGTAACTTACACATATTAATTGTAAGTGGAAGAGGTGGAAACCTCAAATACAGCACACAAAAAAACTTCAAAATGTTTAATCATGTTTCTTTATGACATTTCTCCTTGTTAAATGTCCAATATAATCCTGAATAACTAGGAGATCGTGTTTTTTTAAAAAAATTGATTTATATGCCGCCCTTCTCCGGAAACTCAGGGCGGCTTACAATGCGCTAAGCAATAGCCTTCATACTTTTGTATATTTATACAAAGTCAGCTTATTGCCCCCACAAACTGGGTCCTCAATTTACCTACCTTAGAAAGGATGGAAGGCTGAGTCAACCTTGAGTCTTGGTGAGATTCGAACCTGCAATAATTGCAGGCAGCTGGTGTTAATAGCAGGGTGCTTTAGACCACTGTACTATCCAAGTATGTTTTATAGTATGCATTGAATTAACTCCATTTCTAATGAGACCTCATTACTTTCAGGCATCTTGGAAATATTAGTTCAAAGTGAGGTATCATCCTAATGTTGCCTAAGCACTCCAGCATCACTGAATCCCACTTTAAAAGATAAGAATAGCAGTAGCATTTTATGCTTATATATCAGTGGTGGGTTGCCCCCGGTTCGCACCGGTTCTATAGAACCAGTAGTAAAAGTGGTGGGAGGATTCACCCACCGACCCGGACATCATCAAAACGCTTCTGCGCATGCGCAGAAGAGCGTGCGCAGCCCCACTGCGAACTGGTAGTAAAGGTAAGTAGAACCCACCCCTGTTATATATCACCCCATAGTGCTTTACAGCACCCTGTTTTTGTCCTTGCCTGGCATCCTAGTTGTTGTTGAGTATTCAACTTTTCTCGCAGACTGAATCTTTGTGCCTCTATCCATACTCTACATAATAATAATAATAACTGTACTGTAGGAAGTTAGCACCCACCCCTCTCCTGAAAGAATGAAATATTTTAGGAAATATTAAAAAGGCAGAATATTATGTTTCCCTGTATGAGAAATGGAGAAGCATGTTTTTAAAGACAGAGCAGCTCCCACCTTCCTGCCCCCACCCTTTTGTTAATGGGCCAGAGGCAGAAACTCAATCTTTGTCAATGAATCTCATCTGCAAAACAATGGGGCCCCATCTAGCAACTGAAACTCACCACATGTGACCGGGGAAGCATGTGACATGGGAAGCACATGTGACCATCAGCCAGCAAGGCTAGCTAAGACCCCCACCCCCTGGGAATCTGACAGCCAACCAAGATACTCTTTCGAGGCCCCAGGAAATGCAAGAGAGCATAAAAACCCGAAGATTTACTGTATCTGCCCCTTTTCTGTTCAGGAACTCAAGCCATGTGATCCTGTCCACCATTAAACCATCTTTCCAAGCAGTCTCCATGTTTCCAGTGTCTTTTTCCCCACTTGGAGCAGAACCCAGAAGAATGTTTCTTCCTACAGTACTTTTTCAAAGTCTCCAATTTCTTTGCTAATTTTCTGCATTTCATCCTCTAGATTTAAACACACTAAATTCTGATGAGTTCTCTTCTCTTTTCCATAAAGAGTTGAGAAGGACTTGGGCCATTTCACCAGGAATCAAGACAATTTTATATTCATGCTATCGGAATGCATTAGATTTTCTATGCAAGCTTTGACTGTTCTTTCTGCAAAGCTGTTTCATGTCAGGTGGTAAAATGCTATTTGAACACTTTCATTCCATTTTTATTCAAAACCTCAATAAAGTTTGGCATTTTATCTGTGACTGCTATGAAAGTCTAATTATGGAAAAAGCTCTGACTTTTTTTTTTAGAATTCTGCAAAAGTAGAATTGTAAAATTCCTGGACTGCACATCTAGTCATTTTCAATTATCATATGCTACAATCAAAAACATTTTCCCTAAAGGGGGAAGGGGTGTCCCTAAATGCAAACAAAGCCAGAGTTGTCCTGACCATTTCCATATGTACAAAGATGCTGGGGACAATTGATGATGTTGACATAAGGGACATGATTGGACATCTTTTTCCAGTCATGGACTCCACATTCAACTACAAGCCAAAGTGTTTGTTCTAGAAATTCCAAGAAATTTGTTATGATGTAATTGCATTGACTTTGTATTCTCAAAGCCCCTTGAGAATAACATCATTTGTTACCACTCAATATACAAGCATATTTAAACTAAAGCTCAATTCGATTTCTTAAATTGTGAAATTCTGCTTCATGATTTTTATGGATAAATTGTTGGATGTAATGCATCCAAATTGTTGGATGTAACGTTCTAGATAGGACAGGATTCTATCTAGTATAAATTCTAAACTTTCAATTGTGTTTGGCAAAGAGATCCAGGTCAATGGTGGGTTTCACTTACCTTTGCTACCGGTTCGCTTGCGCCCACACCACTTCTGCCCATGCGCAGAAGCTTCTGCGCATGCTCAGAACGTATTTGATGCTGTCAGGACAGGTGGGCGGAGCCTCCCGCCAGCGCTACTACAGTTCGCCCAAACCAGGCAACTCGCCACTGATCCAGATTTGCTTTAACTTTGTGGTAAGTTCCTTCGTTTGTTCCCATCACAAATGCTTCTGGATATGTTTCTGTGCTTTCATATTGAATATTAAAGTGTACAATCACTTTTAAAGGTAGCATTCAGTCTTCCACTATAATGTAAATAGTGTGATCTTCTTCTTTAAGAGTTGTCTCTTAAAGATCTTGCTTAAAGAAGCATTTTGCTTCTTTGCTTTTCCTTTTGACTCATTTGATTGTGCAACCAAATAGTTTTTTTTCAATGCTGTACTAAATGTTCATTCTAGGATTTATAACACTGAAACTGTTTATATGTTCACAGACTGAAACTAAGGAGCTTTCCACAATGAACACACCTCTCCAATTCTCTAATATTTGAATGTGAGTTCTGCAACTTGTTTATTGGTTTCTGCAGAATATCCTTTTATTTGATGCTAAATAGTGTTGACAGCATTACCATCTGTATTAGTTTGTTTCAAGTCACAGTAATTTCTTTTAGCTGGTAACATCCACAAGTATACAAATCTGTCTTGTGACATATCCTCAAGAATATTATCAAAAGTGAAATGTTCCATCAGTTTTTTTAATCAGCAATATATCAGTTTCACCATCTTTCTTCCTTCAGGTATGGAATTTGAATCATTCAACTATTATAGTTGGTTGGAATCTATAATATTCAAACAGAATCTTTTGCAGCTCTGAAAAACATTTGTTTCTTGGTCTTTGTGGCAGCAACAGATATTAGCACTATCAAATCAGGGCTGCAAAAATTTGGATAATTGTTGGAGGACATTAAAGAGATTTTTAAAAAATCTTTTAAAACTATTTATTTCCATCTATTTGTCATCTAATATTTGCTGTCCAGATCTGGTAGTCCTAACAAATCAAGACAAATCAACAAATACACAATAAGGAAAATTATTTGTTTTCAGCTTGGATCCTCAGTCACTCTAAGGATCCAAGCTATGAGGGTGAAGGTTCGTTCTCCAAGCTTGTCAGTTGGTGTCTGAACGTTTTGTTTACCAGGCTAGGTAACATCTTCATCGGAGTTTAGGAGATGTCAGTGTCAATGTTCTCCTGACCCATCACAAGACCCATCACAACGTCCACACCTGACCCATTACTAGACCTACTGACCACATGAAGCCCTTATAAACAGAAAAACACTGACACTGACATCTACTAGCACAGGAGCTGATGAAATTATTAAATTCTTGCATGCATAATTTGTTTTTGTTTTGTTTTTTAAAGATTTTTATTAACAATACAAAATTTAAAACAGTGGACATAGTGTGATGTCTCCAGTTTAAACATTTTGATCATATTTTACCTTATAATTGATACACTTCCTTATCTCTATACAAGTTTGCACTAATGATCGCATTTCAAATATATAGATTCTTTCATCTATGAAGGTTACATCGATATCCAAATCAATTGTATCTAACATAGAGAATGAACATAAATAATTTCTAAACATTTAACTCATCAATATTCCTTTATCCCAGCATTCCTCCTCCTGTCCAGCCAATAATAAAACTTGTTCCAGATTTCATAATATTCTGATTCATTCTTATCTTTAAGTTCCAAAGTTCAGTCTGTCCATTTCCACACAAATTAATATTTTAGCTAACACTTCTTCTTCTGTGTGGGTCTCTTTGTTTTTCCATTTTTGTGCAAAAGCCAAGCTTGCTGCTGTTAGAATATGTAACAATATGCATAATTTGTTAAAGATGGTATTTCAGATCTTCTCCTAGCATCTGGTAGACTTAGACTCAGACTTAGAATAACTTTATTGTCACTTTGAATGTACACTAAATGAGCATACATTAAAATGGAATTTTGTTGCATACAGCTCTCAAAGGGTCACCACCTCCAATTCCTGCAGTGACAAAATAAATAAATAAATACAAAATTATGCATATACCCACATATATCATATGACACAGAGAAACAGCACAGCCTAGTCCAGATGTATACATGTACATGGTGAGAAAAGGTGGATGGCATAGACAACAAAGCTGTTACAGAATTTGGTAGTCCTGCTATAGATACTTCGAAACCTCCTCCCAGAGGGGAGCAACAGAAACAGACCGCAAAGTGGGTATGTGTGGTCTCTAACAATGCTTTGAGCTCTAAGCAGATAGCGCTTATAAGCAGCATCCTGAATAACGGATCTTCTCAACTGTCTTTACCACTCTCTGTATGGACTTTCTGTCTGAGGCACTACCAGTAGTGGGTTGCCCCTGGTTCACACCGGTTCTATAGAACCAGTAGTAAAACCGACGGGAGGCTCCACCCACCAACCCTGACGTCACTAAAACGCTTCTGTGCATGTGCAGAAGAGCACGCGCGCAGCCCCGCTGAAAACCGGTAGTAAAGATAAGTAGACCTCACCCCTGGGCACTACTGCCACCAAATCAAACAGTGACACTCTCAATTGTACCTCTGTAAAAATCTGCTGGATGTGCTATAATAGATAGCGTTAGCAGTTCCTTATATATTTTTCCTTTGTCTCTTATTCTGCCTGTCTTTTGTTTATGATATTGCTAATCTTAGATCCTTTCTTCCTGTTTTTCTTCCACAGGCTGATATAACTATATCCCTGGTAGGATGAAGCTAGCTAGGTGCAAGACTCTTTTTTTTTTTTTTTTGCTTATTTTATGTATTTTCTGGGGTTTCTTTTCCCCCAAGGACACAAAACTTGCCTCTCTAACCTATGTTGAGGATGGAATCCACTCTCCAGAAAAACAAAATCTTTTCTCCAGCAAAAATAGATGAAAACATCTATAACATGGTTATAGAAAGCCCTACTATCAGTTTTTTTAAAAAACTTTAAAAATCCAATCAAAACCAAGTATAAGGATTAATTGTTTCCTTTTTAACATGCTAGTGCTAAAAAAAAAAAATAGGGCACCTCCAAAATTTAATTTAAATCCTTTATACTCCCAAATAATAAAGCCTAGTAAAAAGGTATTGTCACAACTACATCAGATAAAAGCTTCAACATTCAGAAAATCTGTGCTTATGGATAGAGAAACCATGGGTATAAAACTATAGGAATCATAATAACAACCTGAGACCATTCCTGTTTAAAAGTTCAAGAGCAGGAGTCCCAGTTATGCAGATCAACCAGTTTATGAAACTTGATTTTTATTTTCCAGCCTGCAGCTAACATAATACAGTTTATTGGCTCTGATAAAATCATATATAATTCTATAAATATGAATCACTGTTTTGCATGTCTAGAATATTTCAATATTATTTTTAGTTGTCACAGAAACTGTAATGCAATAGAAACATTTACAGCTTTATTTAATGTTTCTTAGGAATATATAGATTTTAAAGCTCAATATTACAGAATGCTTTAAAATAATTATATAAGCCAGACTACAACCTAGTTGAAAATCTTAGCATGTATGATATTTTGTGATACTGTGAAAAGGTTATATAAAAGTTTAGGTGAAAGGAGAAAATGCATTCCTTACTCTATAATATCTTTAGCAGTCGTAATCTGAATCATCTTGAAAAAGTACGATATTGTAATAGCCATCACATTTAAACAACAAGAGACCAACATGGTATTTTATTTAGATTCAGTGTGGAATTAAACCTATAGCATTTGAAATACGTAACACATCTAAAATATATGGCAGGATAAAGAAAATAAATTCCCATTCAAACTATGATCTATTACATCTTGCTTGCAGGCAGGCAAAAGAGAGGAAGGAAAGAAATGTATTTTGCTTCAAGATTGTACTAAAATTTAAATGTACTTATTAAACACAATTTTATCTCACATATCTGTTTTAAAAAAGCACCATTCAAAGCAGCTAAAGCTGAAGGAAAAAGAACAAAATTGAAATTTTTTTTGTCATAATGAAGGGTTATGAGCTATGGTAGCGCAGTGGTTCGAATGCAGTACTGCAAGCAACTTCTGCTGACTGCCAATTGCCAGCAGTTCGGCAGTTCGAGTCTCACTGGTTCAAGGCTGACTCAGCCATCTTTCTGAGGTCGGTAAAATGAGGATCCAGATTGTTGGGGACAATATGCTGACTCTGTAAACCCCTTAGAAAGGGCTGTAAAGCACTGTGAAGCGGTGTATAAGTCCAAGTGCTATTGCTATAACTATTAATCTCTGGCTAACAGGTTGACAATCAAGAAATACGTATGTATAAGAAATATCTAACTGAAATAGAACAGTAAACTTGCTCTATCATAGCTGATCTGAAATCCAGATGAGGAGGTAGATTTAGGTTTCTTTGTATCTCTTTGCTGCCATCTAGCAGTCAACTCAATTTTTGTAAACAAATTGTGGTTTTGTAGATTTTTTTTCAGGCAAGAAGCAAAACAAATCTTAGAATGAAGTTGGAAGAAAAAGTTGTTGAAACTACATCAATGTTATAATCTCTGTTAGATTGCATTAAAGCTGTTGGTAAAAACAAAAGTACTGTGTCATTTTATTTTTTTTTTTGTAGCAGAAGGTTTAGCTGTTTCTTTCATCCATCTCTGGGATGAAGCAAGACCCATAACACCCTGTGAGGCAAAGAGGAAAAGATGCAGGAGGGAGAAAGGCAGTGGTGGGATTCAGCCGGTTTGGGACGGTTCAGGCAAATCTGTTAATTGCTAGCTAGCCCCTTCCCTTCCAGGAGTCCCCACACACACCATTTTGGCTCCCAGGTAAGTGCAGGGAGGCCTACTAGGCCAAAAATGGGGCACAGGGATGTATGGAGTACCCCCATGGCACGTTTTTGCTCCCAGGGGAGTGCAGGAGGCCGAGTGCTGCCTGTCACACTCCCTGGCCATGCCCACGATGGCCACGCCCACCCAGCCAGTCATTAGGGCAGAGAACCAGTTGTTAAATTATTTGAATCACACCACTGGTGAGAGGTTTGATTCTGTAACCAGGGAATTTAAACCTTGTTCCTTTTTACATACCTGCAAGGAATACATGCACATTAAAGGGGGGCAGATTTTCAATTATGCAGTTGTATACCACATCGTCACTTTTTTTAATCCACCTGAATATCCTTAGAAAGAAGACAGTCTATAGATTTAAAGCTCATTGGTGCTAAATTAATATTACTTTATGATCCTTGAGCAAATGAGATCTTTTCCAATTTCCAAGTTCAATTCCCATTTACGTAGGGAAGAAATTTTTATTTCAGTTCTAAGATACTTTTCTTAGACATTGACACAAAGAATAGGACCTGCCTTATCTTTTTTTATATATAAAAAGTTTTTTTTATTTTTAAACAAAAACAGCATAAAAAACAACATCTTTCCATATACTTACAGACAGTGATTTGGTCGGTTAAAATCATTTTGTGCTCTCAATATTTTCAAAATTTCAATTGTGACAAGTATTCTTTCGTCTAACTAAAAACAAATGTTTACTCATTTTATCCAAATTTCATTTCACATATAATACTTCATCTCCATTCTATATTATCTACCCATTGGTAAAATAGCTCCCATATCAAATAATATTGTTTATCTTCCTGTTCTCTTATTTAAAATGTCAATCTACTCATTTCAGCATAGTCCAATATTTTTTTAATGATTTCTTCATCAGCAATTTTCTTCTCTCCTTTCCATTTTTTTGCAAATACAATTCTAGCCGCTGTTAAGATATTCACAATTAAGTGTTGCAATTCTTTATTGAATATCTCTGGTAAGATCCCTAATAAAAATATCTCTGGTTTTAAGTCAATTTGTCTCTGTCATTTTTTCCAACCACGTGTGTATCTTAGTCCAAAATCTCCTTGCTTCTATGCATGTCCACCACATATGGTAATAGGATCCTGGGGTCTGATGACACTTCCAGCATTTCTCCGATTTATTCTTGAACATTCTGGCTATCCTCGTCGGGGGTAGATGCCACCTGTACAACATCTTATACAAATTTTTCTTATATGCTGTAGACATTGTCATTTTATAGTTATGTGACCACAATGTTTGTCATTTCTCCAAATCAATACCATAACCAAAATCTTCCCCCCATACTATCATTGATTCTTTAACTTGTTCTTCTTCCAATTTTACCTCTAACAAATATCCATATAACTTTTTGATTACATGGTCATCAGAACCCATCAATATCTTATCTAAAATAGTCAAAACATTATAAATACCTTCTTGTTTGAGATCTTCTAGATATCTAGAAAATATTTCCATATATGAAAACCAATCCATTTTAAATCCCCGGTCTTCTAAATCTTGTTTTAACTTAAGATCACCCTTTTCATCCAATATTTCACTGTATCTAACAATTTGTTCTCCTCTAAATATCACTGGATATGAGAAGGTTTCAGTTGTCGATACCCAGACTGGAATCTTCAAATAGTGATACTTTTTAATCCTCTCCCAGTTCAAATATAAAGCTTCACGTATCTGGTGTCTTCTAAAATATCCCTGTATTTTAGTTCCTTTGTACCATAAGAAGACATGCCAACCCATCAACAAATCGTGTCCCTCCAGATTCAAAAGTCTAGTAATTTTCAATGTTATCCATTCTTTAATCCACATTAGATTAGCTGTTGATAATATAATTCAAAATTTGGTAGTCCAAAACCACCCCTCATTTTAGCATCCTGCAACAGCTTAAGTTTTATTCTTGCTTTTTTTCCCTGACAAATATATTTCAACACCATTTTATTCAAGTCCTTACCCAAAAATTCCTTACCCAATTTTATTGGAATAGTCTGAAAAGGGTACAGAATTCTAGGTAAAATATTCATCTTAATAGTTGCAATCCTACCAATCAAAGATAGCTGCAAATTACCCCATTTCACCAGGTCTAACCCTATCTGTTGCTTTAGCTTATTATAATTATTTTCTTTAAGTGAACTACACCTCGGTGTCAAGTGTATTCCCAAATATTTTACCTTGTTTGTGACCTTGGAAATCTCCATCAATTCTTCTTTTTGTTTTTTTAACATATTTTTAGTCATTATTTTTGTCTTGTCTTTATTAATTTTCAAACCAGCAACTTCCCCAAACTCTCCAATAGCTTCCATCAGTTTTTTAATTGATGCTAGTGGGACCTGCCTTATCTTAAACAGTCGAGTGAATAAAAGCACCTGCCTGCCTGCCTATTGATTAAGGTGCTGGACTAATAGTGGAAAAACCAAGGTTCTAGACCTTCCTTGAGAATTGATTCAGGCTGATACTTAGAAGGGGAACATGCACTAAAATGCACTATTATAAAACTGGACTGCCAGAATTATCACATCATTTCTATGTTCTACAACATAAGAACAAAAGGGCATTTAAAGCTGGACAGTGTGACAAATAGTATTTCTGACCCTTCTCTTGTCACATATTAAGCTAGTTTTTACCTTGAAAATGTTTGGCTCTTATGATGATCTAGGGTATGCAGATCTTATTGTTTTCTTTCACAACCTTCGCTTTATCAGCTCATCATTTAATCCAGTAAATCATCATTTCTTGACCTTGGTGTTCCTTCTTCAGATAAGTAAGATATGGTAATTATCTAGAGTGAAATAATAGATTTTATCAGACATTTAAAAATCTATATACAACATGGGTGGTGTTTTAAATACTGCTAGTAATGATAAAATCTAGCTGAAGATTGGTTAAACAATTCATAGTTTTCTTTTGCTTAGTTATAAAAGCTGAAATAAGCCTGCCAGACTAAATACATTTACTGCAATATAAGCTTCATTGAACACAGCATGACTTGTTTCTGAATGAGAACGCCAAGGATTGCAGTGTAAAAGATTAGTGAAGTGTTAACTAAGCATTAAAGAAAATTGAATTGTGTGAGCTTTCATACACAGAGATCCTTTATTCTAATAATACTACTATGAGAAGATGAGTGAGAAGAATAATTTTTAATTCTGAGAGAAGGCTAAATATGCTACACCATACAGATCAACCGATTGTAGTTATTTTGCAAGCTGCTACTACAAATTGCAATATGTGATGTAGTTAAATTTTTACAATCTCTGATATCAATAGCTCTAAAGCTATTGGAAACATTTTCTTGTTTAGTTCCTGCTTATTCTTGTTTAGACCTCATTAATTTGATTGAGAATTTAGCTACTGTTTTAGGTGGGTTTTAATTGTTTTTGCGTGTTTGCCATCTTAAGAGTCTTTGGGACCAAAAAATAAGGCACAAATTGAATTATTACATAACTTCACAATTAATCCTTGGCTTTTTATGACTTTTATGAATCATCAGAAATTTCACCAGACAGCAACAAAAAAACAAAACATCGTTTGATAATTATGGATCCCTACTAGTTGGGATGAACTAGTTCCAACACAAAAAATTAACACTGGATTAAAAAAGAAAACTATCAAATTCACACAGTCATATATGTTTCTTGTTAAAATATGTAAAATAATAAAGATATAACCAAACAATGTTGATTTATTAGTTAAAATTCAAAAGTATGTTAGTATACATTGCATTTAATTGATGTACTAGTAGCATTACAGTAGAGAATATACCATTTATTTAATCACCAAGCGTGTAATAGTTAGGTAGTTGAGGCTCTTTTTTAAAAAAAAATAGCATACATTTAGCATACAGTAGCATACAGTACTATCATTTAAATATATTTTATAGTGAATTCATAAAGCATCAGAAGATAAAATCCCTGTTAACACTCTGGAATATACATTGAAGCCTGACAGTGCATTACCATAAGAATGAATCATTTAAAATGTGTTTATAAAAGAATCCCTTTCTTCTCTCTTTATTTCTAGCATTATCTAGAAATACATGAAGTTGAGATAATACATGAGCCCCTCTGAGACTAACTTGAGAGAATTGAAAGTTTTGAAAGCTTTTCTACAAAATTAATCAAAATCTTTTCAGACCTAGCTGCCACACTGAAATAAAGAATTAAGCTAGTTTGTCATGACCTCAGCTACTCTATAAAATGAAATGATAATGAAGCAAATTAAGAATGAGTTGAAACTGAACTTCAATTACAATCTATATAATCTGACAGTCAAAAATGACCGAAAGAAAATATTTTGATTGAGTAGTAAAGCATCAATTAGCTTATTTGATTATTTTGACAAAAACCATAAAAATGCTATCACCATGTCTCCTGAAATGTTAAGAGTTCTTAAAAGTCTACCAAAGTTTGATGTAATTGAACAAACTTAATTACATTTGGGATTTCCCAATTAAGTTAGTTGTTTTCATTCAAAGAAAGTGCCTTTAGTATCTCTTGTCCCGGAAAAGCATAACTTAGTAATATGCTGAATTCCAGATGTTTTGGACTGCATTTTCCATATCACTGCCAGCTAGCAAGGACAAAATAAAAGACAAAGAGGGTTATACCAAATGACATAAAGATAATTAAACTAGGAAGATTATATTATTAAGAGGAACACAGCATATATATATCATTGAGTCACAAATACCTTCAAGAATGTAAAAGCTGTTCTTATTTGGCATGAGTCTACTTGTCTTTACAGTCAATGAATATGCAGAATTCATATGATCCGGAACCAGAAGCAGCTCTTCAAATCTAATGTTTGCAGAATAGCTCCAATTATCTGAAAAAAAAACAAAGTAGAGTATATTCCCCCAAAATCATGTGTCATTTGGGAACATGTTCAAATATACAGTAATTAATAAAGTGGTAGGGGAGAAAAGTCTCATATCAGAGAAATATGGGAACTCCTATTCAAAAGAGTTAACTGGATCTGGCTACTTTGAAGGTGTTCTATATGTCGGTAAGAGACTTGGTTTCTGTTAATGATACATACACCTCAGTGCTGGGTGAAAGGTATATGGCACTCTAGGCAACATTGACTGATGGCGCCTCTTCTAGCCAATACAAAGATTCATATTTTTAAAATAATCTTTGCTTTCAGAAAGAGAAGCATATTGGCACCCCTTAAACTTTGGTGTCCTGGATCAGGATCTATTTAGCCTTAGCCTAAAGTCAATATTGTGTCTCCTTAGCATGCATAAATTACAATGCTTTGGAATAAAGCTTATGTTGTTTTATAAATCCATGTCAAAAATCCTCTGTTGAAATAATTCAGAACTTTCTCATAGCCTGTCAACACCAGAAAGCGCATAAAAATCCATAAAGTTCAAAACAAAGTATTTTAATTAGCCCCAGGAGCATAAATTTATCTAACATATTTATTTTTGCTGTGAATATCCTCCTTCTCATAGTTATTTCCTACACATTTAAGGGGCGGGGGTGAGGGAGAATCTTAAGGCCTCCATGTCTTCAACAGCAAGGAACAGCAAGATGCACTACCGTATGTCCCACAATTATATTTCTATGTTCCATATTTGTTTCTGCCAATATATCATTCTTTTAAATTAATCTGATTCTCGAGACTCTTGGGCCAGTTAATTAGTTTCCTTGTGAAAGAGCAATTATCAAGCAGCCTTCTCTGATGCCTGTTTTTCACTATTAGAATAATACGAAGCAGCTAATGTCAAATGAAATATATATAAGCTTTAAATGTTGGCTTATTCATGCATACTTTCCTACATTAGAATAAATCATTTTTTATTATCTACAGAATCTTGAGCATTCCTGAAAGTTGCCTAATCATGAATGTATTCAATGAAATGAATTATATTATAACACAGCATACTGATGAGACCCAAAAGTTTAAATGACATTTGCAAGAAATCATAGGCTTTTAGCAAGAAACTCTGCTTTTTAAAAGTGATGCTTATTTAAACAGCTTTTGTCTACAATTAAAGAGAAACACCCACAGCCTGAGGTACTATTTTTCTTACAATGTCTATGAACAGAATTTTAAATTAGATCCAAGTATAAAAGTAGAACAAATTTTATCCTAGAAAGAAAACAGTGATTTGATCCGCAGTAAATATATTGAAGAATAACAACTAAACTGTAAAGACAAGGAGCCACTAAAAATACAATGTTAGATATCAAAATAAGGAGGTTTGTTTTTTTTTTGCTTAAAAACAATAACCTCACAAATGATAGTTTGAAATAGTTCTGCAATACTTTGACAAGATTCTTTTTTAAAATATCTCTATCTACAACAATTCACAGTGACCATATTGCAGCTGCCTTTTTCCTTTCCATGGTATCAGTGAATTCGATATTTTTCTAAAATGAGAAATTATATCAAGGGCAGACACTTTTTAGATAAAAAGGGCTAAGTTTCTGCCCATAGTCAGATGATTACTATGGTTAGTTGTGCAATTAGCCAGTTGTTTAGACTGGATTTGACATTTTTATCCACCTATTGACTTCTTCCCAAGGATAGGAAGATGTTGTTTCATGTTAAGGCAGAAGTAGGTTTCAGCAGGTACTGACCAGTTCTGGAGAACCGGTAGCAGAAATTTTGAGTAGTTCGGCGAACCAGTAGTAAAAATTATGATTGGCCCCATCCTCATCTATTCTCTGCTTCCCAAGTCCCAGCTGATCAGGAGGAAATGGGGATTTTGCAGTAACCTTCCCCTGGATTGGGGAGGAAATGGAGATTTACAGTAGCCTTCCCCTGACACGCCCACCAAGCCATGCCCACCAAGCCACACCCACAGAACCGGTAGTAAAAAATTTTGAACCCCACCACTATGTTAAGGGTAACATTGCAAGATGTAACGTATTCCAAGAAATTTTGCAATTGACTGATGCTGATTTTGTCAATACCTATACTGATATCTGATACCAGAGTTTTTTGTCTTTCTTGTCGAGAATTATTAAGTCTGCGTTGTTATCTGGCAGGTGCTTGTCTGTTTGGATTCCAAAGCCTCAGAGTACTTTAGCTTATTTATTTTCCATTACTTTGTCTATTTTAGAGGCCCAGCAGTTCTTGCTTGCATTTATTTATTTACATAATTATTTATTTGATCTTTATTCTCTCATTACTTTATAAATAATTGAAGATGATTAACATACATAATACTTCTTCGTTCTCCTATTTCCACCCTGCAATTCTGTGAGGTGGGTTATACTGAGAGAGAGTGACTAACTCAAAGTCACCCTGTTGGCTTTCATGCTTAAGGCACAAAATTCCTTGCAGAGTTTCCAAGGCTCTGTTGTTATTTTGTTATGCTGTTTTTGTGGTTGGTCCATGCAGTCTTCTTGTAGCAACTAACCAGGTGGCCCACTGCTTCTTCAACTTCTTTGCAGAGGAACACTTGCTGTGTGTTGTTGTCTTCTCATTTCTGGCTTTGCATGCGTTGCTCTTAATGCTTGGTCTTCTGCAGCCAGAATTAGTCCCTTGGTCTCTTCAACTTTCCATTCTTCCATATTGCTAGGTAATTGTTATTATCTGCTTTGGCTGCTAGGCTTTTTCTTTTTTAATGTACTGGCTAGGATTTCTCATTTCTTCTATTTAAGAGGATAAGTTTTGATTGGATCAAATCTGTTTTTGGATATACACTTGGCAGAACACAAAACATTTTCTACAATCATGCTACCAAAATTCAATGGTCCAATGTAAAAAAAAGTGTTCCGTGTTCTTAATCACTGAATCTGCCAGGGCTTCCATCCAGCTGCGTATGCATTACCTGCTGCTAACTATCTGCCATAGCAATGGGGAGAGGGAACGGCAGGATGGGATAAGAGGGGGGGTTGCCATGAGGAATCAAAACTCAGCTTCATCATGTCCGATGAGAATCACCGGCCAGTCCAAGGTCAAGCAAAGGAATACAGCCAGCTGCAAAGATAAGGACTGCTACCCAAATTTGTTAGCACCTAATTGGATGCTTGTTGATAACCAAAGACGTAGAAGGGAATAAGGGAGCATTAACCATATTCTTTGGGCATGAAAACCTCAGATCCAGATTCACTTCTTCCCTAACCATTTGGCTTTGATAAAGTATATCTTTGGCTAATTGTGGGCCTGACAGTCTTTCTTTTCTAACTGACCAAGTTGGGACAGCTTTCAGAATTCATGCCACAGCCATAACCAAATCATGTCCATAGTGGGCTCTAAGCAAAAAATAATAATTCTGTGAGATACAACATGGATCTGTACAACATGGATCTGTAATAGCCAGCCTGAGCCTGTGTTCCATTGAAAATCAAACAATAAGATTATACCTAGTTAATGGCTAGCATTTCCATCTGAATTAAATTGATTGGAGTGTAATTATACATATTGTGATATTTGTCTGTGAGGCTGGAAAGAGCATCCAGAACATAAAAAATAACATCTGAATTCCAAGCTACTTTTTAAATGTATGGATGCTTTTAAAACATTCATTAAATGGATGTGAGCAGCATAGGAATAATAGGTGCTGAAAAAACAATGTGAATACAAAATTATTCCTTCCAATGAAACACAGCAGGTAGGACCTGATGCAGATTTTTGAGGTGCAGAGTAAACTAAATGTATATGAAGATCCCCAAAAGATCAAATGCTGACCTGTATTTATAACAGCATATTCAAAAGTGTATTCTGACACTGTGTAGAATTTCCTCAGAAAAGTTATTCTAGAGTTATAAATAAATAACTCTAATAAAACATACAAAATTAAACAATTTCTTCCAGCACTGTCTCCCATTTCTTAACTTCAGACTATGTCAGCTATCCAATAAGTCAACAGCAGGCTGTAGATGATACAAGTGGCATGATTGAACATTCCAGAAGATCATATAGAAGAAGGTAAGAAAAATGCAACAACGTCTCCTCTTATTGTTGTCTCACCTTGTGTTGTGATGGGAATAAATATAAATTATTGAATTTTCAGTCTGGATTTAACAACCATTCTTCCATTTTGCTTAGCAAAAATTATTTCTCAACATTCGGTTTTCAAGTGCAGAAACTCAATAGAGAAAGCTGATCAATGCCTTTATAAAAACTTACCTACTGCATGGATAAATCAACTTGTCAAAGTCATCTTGCAGCTTGACTTCTTAGAGCAATACTTGCTTTCAGCCAGACATCAGGCTAAAGCATTATTTAAATTGAGAGTCTTGATGTTAATGCCCAAACAGATATTGAATCACTTGCAAACTTCAGGTCTTTGAAATGGTTGGCCAAGAATAAAAAGTCTTTCCAAACAAAAGAATATCTAACAATGGATCTAACTCAGTACTGCAGGACAACCTTCACCAGAATACAATTTGAGCAGCTTGATTCTAAAGTTAAATACTGTACAGCCAATTCCACCGAGTGCTGTACTATACTTGAATGTGTATGTGTGGAGCACATATTGTTCATGTTTTATTTTATTGCGAACTATATGTCCAAGAAAGGGCTCATATTTGCAAATATTACTTAACAGATATACAAATTGGGACTTCAGTAATAGACTGTCCTATTTCCTTCAGGGCACAAACACATAGATAGTCAATAGAACTTCTAAGTTTATATTTATTTATTTATTAGTTCAATTTATATGCCGCCTTTCTCGGAAGACTCAGGGCGGCCATAGTCAAGTATGTTCAACTAAGAACATAATTAGAGTAGTGTATAAATGTGATCCATTCATTTGAATACATACTGTTCTGCATTTTAACATCCATCTTATTATTTTATACACTATTTTATTCCACTCTTATTTTTTTTTAAATTCTATTTTACCTCACCTTACTGTATTTTTCTTATTTTACTTTATTCAAATTTTATTGTGGCTGATGTTCATTTTTCTTGATATGGTCAATTGACTAATCAATAGAGTTATCATTAATATTACTACCATTACTATTGAGAAAACCACAGATGGACCAGATATAGCTGCTAAAGGGGTCAAGGCTCTTCTGAGTCATCAAAATGAAAAATAATCAAATGTGTATGTCATATGCATGAATGAATGTGAATTCAGAAATAGAAATTTTGAGTACCTTCATCAAGTTCAAATAGAAGAAACCGTGTCTGAACTGAGAGGTTACAGTTTGGCAACTGATTTATATCAACTATTGAAACTTGTGAATATTTTATACATCTGTTAATGTATATAAGAGCATTTGCAGTCAAAGAAATCTGATCTTAAGAATGAGGGCAAGACACTAAGAAAAAAAGCAGAAATAGTTATACAGGACTACCTCCATCTGTTAGGATCCATAAATAAACTCCTATGTAGTTATGACAAACAGATACACATACACACCAAAAAAAAATCACCGGTATGATAAAATAGATGCAAATTTTTAAAGAAACAATTGCAACACAACAATATGAAGAATTATGGACCAAATCTGTAGAATTTATTCCAAGTGAAGCCTGAAATAAAGTTGGAACTAATGGAAAAGTTAGAAACCAAAACCCTTTTTTAAAATTATTATTTAAACATTTTATTGCTCATTTTGTCTTCCTTCTACATATTTACACACACACACACACACACACAAATAATAGTATGTAACAAGTTTAAGCATTAAACTTAAGACAGAAATATTTATTGCATAGAATAATAAGTAATTTAATACATTCTGTAGTTGTTTATTAATGCCACATTTCACTTTTGATACAAAATGTAAGCTAGTATCTTTATTCTTATCAACATTTACATTTTATAAATCATAGTTAATACTGATATAAACTTTTTTGTCTTTAAAGATGTAAGTTATTTAAATATTAGAGATTTAATATTGTCTAGTCAATATTTTATAAATACTACTTGTACTCAAATGATATAATGTATTAGCCATGGTTTATAATAAAAAAAAGAAACGAGGGGACATTATGTAGTGGTAACTCAAGGTGTATGCATAATTCTACAGAAATACATGAATTATATAATTTATATATACATATACACACTCTCACACACACCTGACAGGAATGTTGAAATCAATCACATTCTTCCTATATAACCTGAGTACATAATAGCATGCCTTCTATAAGAACAGATGTTAAGAAAATTACATTTGCATTGGTTTCAAGACTTCCTTCGAGTCTCCTTCACTGCAGGTCCAAAGCTTTCCTTTCTGCACAGTAGGAATCTACTAGCATTCTGGAAGTTGTAAATCAACAAATTTGTTGCAATGTATTGAAACAAATCATGTCCATTGAATTAATATTGCACTCATATGTTTTTTTTAAAAAAAATAGACCAACTTTGTAATTAATAATTGATTCTGTTGATAATCTTGGTTATCCCACCTGGTAGCAGTTTTTCTAGTCCTCCTCCAAGGAAATGGATAGATTAGAGCCCTTCCAAAGCAAATCCATAAAGTATAGTAAGTATCACAGTGCCCTATTCTAAAGGTAGAATTTGAGAGTGACCCATTTGGCATTTCCTGACAAGATCGATGGCACAACTATTTGTCTGGCAGCATAAGTAAACGTTGCTTCCATAGAATTAAATCATAGGATTGAATTAAATTGATGAAGCTTTGTTGTGTGTTTCATACAACCGTAGTAATTATGATAACTAGTTATCTAGTTTTGGGGCCTGGTGATGATACCACAATAAAAATGATGGAAAAGTGTGTATGTGTGTTTGTGTGTGTGTGTGTGTGTGTGTGTGTGTGTGTGAGAGAGAGAGAGAGAGAGAGAGAGAGAGAGCGCAAAGTTATTTAGCAGCCAATCTTAATGGAAAAAGAGGTGCTATTTATACACAGCATGTCATGATTCATGGTTATCACTCTTCAAAAGCAAGCAAGGAGAAGAAATGCATACACTATTTATGAAGGTACTAAAGAAAGATGCTCTTTTCAGAACATGCCTGCTCTGAAATAATAAAAAGGAACAGTTTCATTCCCATGATGTCTAGCATTTCCAGGTGCCCTCCATGATATACCATGAGTTGGCATATATCATTCCAAGAAAACTTTAAAGCATATGTTGCCAAAACAAAGTAGGGGCAGCCAATACACATTCCATGAAGCCTGAAGTAAATATACAGAGGCAGTATCAAATACAGAGGCAAACAGGAATAATTCTAGCAGAACTATTATTGTTTGCTTTTTTTCTCCATTCCCAAAATTAAGGATTGCCCGGATTTCAGCTCATTTTCCATGTTTCCTATGAAACATTGAAGTTGAAGAGAAATTTATCTTCAATAAAGCATATGAAACCAAAAGCATCCCTTTGATATAATGGTATGGGAGTTGGGATTTGAAATAGTTTACTCTGGAAAGTCTTCAATGTCATTCCATTCTTAGCCTTCATTTTTTTTAAAAAAAAAAGTCACCACCACCATTGTAGCCACTGAAAGGTAGGGATGTCGAATTACAGCCCTTGAACTCTCAAATACTCTATACTGCCTAATTACCATTTGCAGTGATTTATAAAATAAATGAATCCAAATCAGCCTGACTCAAAAATGCAAGATAAATCATACATTTTATTTCAATCATACCTATGGATTGTTGACTAGCTTTCCACGTTTGCACATATTTATTATACATTTTAAACCATTTTTTTCTGGCCAATCTGACTATAACTTTCTGACTGTACTCTCATACTTCTGAACGTCTAGAATACATTGCTCTTTATGCTGTCTACCTACATGCAATGCCTTTCTCAGAGAATAGCTTGACCAGTATGCACTTACAATGTGAAGACTTTTAATAAGAGAAAATTATTAAAGTCAATGTATTATACTTAGGGATGAATGGCTTGTTTTCCAAAGGAAAGGATAAATTTAATTGACTAGAACATGCTAAAATTAGTTTGGCCACTGTGAACAATACATGCAGGAGAATCAAGAGGAACTCAAAAGGTATAAATGAATAAATAATATGTCATTGTAATTGATTATCTCTTCCAACCATAACTAATTATCAGATGTAAGACCTCCAAAGGAAACATTTGAATGCATAGATAAACCATCTCTAATAAAGGTAAATGTAAAGATTCCCCTTGCACATATGGGCTAGTCATTCCCGACTCTAGGGGGTGGTGCTCATCTCCATTTCAAAGCCAAAGAGCCAGCACTGTCTGAAGACGTCTCTGGAATCATGTGGCCAGCATGACTAAATGTCAAAGGTGCATGGAATGCTGTTATCTTCCTACCAAAGTGGTCCCTATTTTTCTACTTGCATTTTTTATGTGCTTTCGAACTGCTAGGTGGCAGAAGCTGGGACAAGTAATGGGATCTCACCTCGTTACACGGCACCAGGGATTCAAACTGCTGAACTGCCAACCTTTCTATCAACAAGCTCAGCGTCTTAGCCATTGTGTCCCTAATTAACATAATTCTCCACTAGTGTACAGTTACAAGAAAGATAATATATTCTATAAGTTTGTAAAAAGCAACAGTGAGATGCAGGGCAGACTGTATCCTGAATTTTAGAGTAACCACTTAAATGTATTTTACTTCTCACTAAATTACCAAGTATTGCAGTATATTGGTGAAGTGCACAATAAATTGCTCTAATATTAAATGTATCTATAAATTTAATATTAAATTTATATGCTTCCCAAGGTGACTATTGGAGACTGATTAACAGATTTGATTATGTTACATGCTATAATTTGTCTAGTTTAGGAGGATTGCACACCAGGTCTATCTGGGATAATGCAACTCCATCCAGAACTAAAAATGGAAGACCTGTGCCACTGGAGGATTCTCCTGACCATAACTGTCACTTGGACATCAACCAGCAAGTGTTGGTTGTACACCAGTCTCAAATGGATAAATGCAATCTTCATATCAGACCAAAGATGAAAACATCCCTGACATTTGGTCTTGTCAGGATTGATCCTGTCTATTCTTACCTGTCCATAGCTGAATAGTCCATAGACAGTGAGTCACTGCATTGATGAATCACCTGTGTAGTGTTGAGTTAAGGTGTACAATTGTATATCAAGTAAATACTGATGGTACGGAACCCCAAACTGATGGATGATTTCACCCAGTGGTTTCATAAAATAGGTTAAGTGGACATAACTTAACTGTTTTACATTAATGAAAATACCGATGAAATATTCATGAATGAACAAAAATATAAAATGTACATCTGGGGAAAGTTGCATATCAAAATAAACACTTTTTTTGCATTAGAATTTGTAGAAAATATGCAATAGGATAATAATTAATATATTCTATGTTCATGTGAACTATATCAGTTTCTGTAGCCTTTTTAAAATTCACAGTAAAATACATTAAATGATCTGTGATTATGGGGGAGGAGGGGTTGGAAGATGTTGACTTTTATAGATTACACCAATTTGACCGTATGTGTACATCTTGGTTTGCAGCAGATCCCTATGGTCACTGTGATCTTCCATGGCAATAGTTTATTTTTTAGTGCTTTTGGTTGTAGTAGGAAATTTATATATAGTGTGAGTTGAAAAATGCCTTACTGCTGTTCCATTACCATCATCATTCCAAAATAAGGCAATGCAGGATGATTGACTCTTGATTCAAGGTTAAGGACCTTAGTCTCCCATGCAAGTCCAATGCAGGTTGTTCAACGTGTCTATGGAAAGATTAGAAACTGGTTTCATAAAATAGGTTAAGTGGACATAACTTAACTGTTTTACAT
>WNWU01000048.1:6367554-6388145 GCA_012654045.1 Ptyas mucosa
GGGGGAGGAGGGGTTGGAAGATGTTGACTTTTATAGATTACACCAATAAGATTTTGAGACAGGGGGCAAGATATGCCCTTTCAAGATAATGCTCTATCAAAAGCGATATGTTTAATATTAAAAATGGAAGCTACTTGCTTTTCTTTGGCTGTTTTTGCAAAACAAATTGGCATTATAAATGACCTGGGAGTTGTTGGCACATAATGAAAGTTGTATCCAGGAACAGCTGGTGTGAGACCCAAAAGATTTCCCACTTAGTTTTGAATTGGCATCTTCACTGTTGATGGGGAAAGCTGCCTGCTTCAATTCTCTAAACAGAGATTCAGCTTGACTTAGGAGGAAGGTTGCTGTATTCATTGCACATCACGCTCCGGTTGATATCTGCCAGGTTGTTGATATTAGCTCAGTTGGTCTGAGAAAGGTAATATTAGAAATGTGAATTAAATTTTTGTTATTGTTGTTCTTTCGATGATAACATTAACCATAACCAAGGGAAAATAAAAAGCGTTGTGGAATTCTCATTCATTTATAAGCAATAAAACCAGAGAACAAAGAGGCGAGAGAAAGTAAAATCAGCTATTTTGAAAAATTTGATCATTTATGTTTAATATTGGAAATGTATTTTCAATTAGGAACAGAATACATGGTGAAGATAATGTTCCAAATATGCAAAGGAGCAGAAAAAAGCCCTATCTCTTTCATTTTTCTCCATATGTGGATGGTAGTCGTCTAAAGGAAAAATACTGTGATGTTTCGTCAGAATCCTCAATCAGACTTAGATCTTCCAAGGACGTCATAATTTCTTCAGTAGAACATTTGACAAGAGAGGCAGTGCCAGCATGCTCATCCCATTTTCTCTTAGCACAGATTCCCTGCCCACTTTTTAATAGTATCTGCCTATAGAGACTCTCATAGAATAGCCATTTAAAATCCAATGCATAAACTATTTAGTACAATATCAGTCCACCTAACTCAAATGTGTGCCAAGAAAAGGAGGAGAAATCTCTTCTATCACCCGATAGAAGCACTTTCTATCTTCTGATCCAGATATCTGTTTATGTGCCAACCAAGAAGACCAAAAAGGATAAGAAATGAGAGGCAAAAGGAGCTAAATTTTGTCCCATGTAAGCCAATTCCTAACTAAAATGTGCCATCTGCCGGCTGGGTTTGCTACAGCCAGCCATAGCTCATTCTTAATATAAGTGAATGCAATGGGGGCTCTAAGAGCAATCTGTAAGAGCCTATCGATTTGACATGGATGAGATTAGAATACAGCCAAGCCAAGCCAAAGCTCAATTGACTTTTGAGTCATGTAATATTGGATTATAAAACTGAACAAGTTCAAGTATGTATAGAATTTTCCCATCAAGAAAAATGTTCAGAATAATAAAACCCAAGGAGTGTACATGGCCAGTAATGCACATTTATCATTGTTTCAAATATTTTAAAAAACAATACACAGCAAAAAAAGAACTTTTGATTATATCTATTTGTATATTGATACTGATATCTAAAGATATAACGATGGTGTAAGTCAGAAAGAGAAAAGTTAATGAACTGCTAAGTATTGCTTGATATGTTACATTTTACTTAAGTATAAATAATGCTCACAATTCCCAGACTGAGACTATTGTGTATCATATTTGACCATATGTGTACATCTTGGTTTGCAGCAGATCCCTATGGTCACTGTGATCTTCCATGGCAATAGTTTATTTTTTAGTGCTTTTGGTTGTAGTAGGAAATTTATATATAGTGTGAGTTGAAAAATGCCTTACTGCTGTTCCATTACCATCATCATTCCAAAATAAGGCAATGCAGGATGATTGACTCCCCATTCCTACTCCAGTAGCTTAACCGCCACATCACAATGGTAGCTTGAATATTTGTGTTTGCATATTTGTAAATAAATCAAATATTAAAATAAAACAATAATTAAAATAAGATAAAAAATAAAATACTAAAAATATGTTCAATAATTGCTTTTCTAAACTCTAGCACTTTTAACAATAACAGTATTCAAAATTCTTAAAGTTTATTTTCTTTTTTTTTAAAGATTCTTTTTTAAATAATACGTTTTGTAAAACTGTTATATATTGGTTATGTATCCAACCTGGCACTGAACTCTTCATTTTCCTTTCTTGAATATGTGATTGATTATATTCCATTGACCCAATTTATTTAATATTAGTATTCAAAGTATAGGTCAGCACAATTGTTCTATCAGCAATGGAAGCCACATTACTCAACCTTATTAGAGATGGCACCAGGCCCTTTATGACACCTACTATATATCACTGACAAGCCACAGCAAACTAAATTAGGTTGTTTTCATTTTCTTTTTGTTTTACCATGTCATGACAAGTCATTCTTTCTGCCTCAGTAAAAGGTCAGATAAAGATGACTAACCCTTGAGAAGGAAGGAGTTCATATACAGATTTTCAACAAATTAATGTTGAACTGAGCTACTGATAAAAGCACAAAATCATACCATGACAGCCAGAGTAACGGAACCCGGTTACACAATGTTAAAGTTATTATTGCATTAGTCCAGCCACAAATTTAAAAAAAAAAAACAGTAAAAGAAATATCAACTCATGAAAGATCTACTTTAATTAAACTTCAGTAGCAGAAGGAATATCTTGCCCAAGCAACCCATTGGTGCAATCCCATTTTTTTTTCTATAACACTCTAAATAGCACAGATGGCATTGAACTTCAGAATAATTTCATGAAACCCTTAGAAAAACATGTGTTACTTGCCTCAGCAAGGCCACCTGCACTTTGCTGTAAATAAGCTGAATTTTTGTAGAGGCACTCAAACCTTTTCTCCAAGCCTGCAATTCACCACTCTGGTCATGCCTTTGCATTTATCCTTCCTACTCACTGCCTTATAATCTTCATTACCCTCTAAAGCTTTTTTGGTTTATCTCAGGACATCAGAAGGCACAGACCAGATGGTTTTTTGAGTACCCAAGACATCGATTGAAAGGAGGGGTAGAGTTGATACATGGAGGTATGAATTTCATTGCAATAGTGCCTGCTTTAATTCTGATTATGATTTCTAAATGCCCATACTGATTGCTAACTGCCTTTGTTTTTTGCCTATTGCTTTGTTGATTTTTGTACAATATCTGCAGCAAATGGAAATGGCCATTTTCAACATATTGTTTGGCTGCAATGTCACGCTAGCAGTCTTACTGTATAACTACCATGTCTCTGGTCATGTGACTAAACTACAGTAGTTGCCATTTTAGCAACTTAGCAACTGTATTTAGAGCAGCAGATACTATCACTAGAAGGCAAAATCACAAAATTCCACCTTATTTATTTTGGACATGTCAAACTCACCAGAAAAGGCAATTAGGCTTGGAATAGGCAGTAGTAAAAGGAAACAAGTCCTCCAAAAAACCACAATGGATAGACACAATCAAAGCCATCACTAGTCAGAGCATAAAACATCTGGAATAAGCCATACAAGATCAGAAAAAGTAGAGAGAGATGGTCCGTAGAATTGCTGAGAATCAGACATAATTGAACAGATGTTATCACCATCATCAACATTTTACTAATTTTTGCTAATACTTTTTTATTAATTACTTTTGCTAATACCAAGATATCATTGAGATCATCATTGCAAAAAAAGGAAGATTTTGGCAAGAAAGAGAAAAAGGTATGAATGCAAGCAAAGCCGTTTTCTACATGAACTTCTGAAACTATTCTGTTTTATGTATATTCTGATTCCATTTAATTCCATATATACTGCTTTGAGATAACTTTAGCGTAGGAAGTGATAAGAGTTAAATGTATAATTTGGGAACAGAAAGGCAGGATATAAATTATCAGAATTGTCCAAACAAATAGAAATGGGTGCACTTTATATTGTTCTGTGAAAGTATCTGGCTCCTAGATTTATACATTCACTTCTAAAAAAGTGGAGATGACATTTTCATTGATAAATTTTGGTCCCTTTTTTGTACAGCAAGTTGCACTAGTTGTGAGAAAGTTAAGAAATAAAGAATGGGCAGTAATAGCAGTTTATTGTGCTGGAGAAGTGTTAATTAAGTGCAAATACTGGTTTAATGGCAGTTATCCGTCTTCCCAGTAGCTGATGGCATAATAAGATGACTGTTTACTGGGCAAAATGTTTGTATATAGTTTTTTTTAAGTGTTGACTTTATTTTGAAATTGCCAAAATAAAATAAAGAGCCATTTTGGTATAATTGTTAAAACATCAAGCTAAAAACTGGAGAACCATGAATTCTAGTCGTACACAAAGCCAACTGATGACCTTGGTCTAGTTGCTGTCTCTTAGTCCTAGGAAATAGCAATAACAATCCATTTCTGGAGTAGGAATTGTAAGAATTTGGTTTTCTAATTATAATACTCTCCTTTAAGACTTTTGCTATTGTCTCCATTTATTTCCTGTCTCAAAAGAGGCAGAAAAGCACACAATTGATTTTGATAAAAATGTTTGTGGCCCAGTTATAAAAATCTCTGGAGGTTTCAGATAAAAGTATTCAAGGAATGTTTTTGATCTGGTCTCGGATTGTCTTTCACTATTGTGACCCTATACAGAGGTTGCAGAGGGATGTGATGTGCTGGAAACTGGAAACTGGTTTGATAAAAAATAGACATTTGACAAAAATAAACATATACAGAAAACTAAAGACAGAGAGAGGGACAAGACAGACAAACATATAATAATAGATAGATGATAGATGATAGAGAAAAATGAAGTTTTAAAATAAACTGTAAATCCTATACCCAACAATTCTACTTATTGTTTGTTTACCACTGAGACTGTGTCAGCAGTTCCTCTTTGAGAGTACAGCTCTTAAAAAGTAAATAGATCTCTGTTTATTTTTTCATTCGTATAGAAATCCAAAAAGAAAGTAGAGGTATTATTTAAAATGCTATCATCTATGAAATACTATGGTTAACTCAACTGTATGGTCCTAACTTCCTCTGGGGCTCCAGTTGGCCCCTGACCTCCACACCTTCCACCGTGACTTAAAGACCTGGTTGTTCAGCCTGGACTGGGGGGGGGGGGGGGCTAACATGTATTTTAACACGCTTTTATTGGATATTTTATTGTTGTGAGCCGCCTTGAGTCCTATGGAGATAGGGCGGCATATAAATTAAATAAAATAAATAAATAATACAATAGGACAGTTCTAAAGTACTCAGAATTCCCATTCTTTGTGGCAAGAAGAAAAGAATGAAATGCCAAGAATGAAAGAAAAAGTTATCTTCACCCTAACCCTAACCCTAAACTGTTTCTAATTTAAAGGAGAATATCCATAGCAAACATTTCATTACCTGATGCTGTTACCTAGTTTGAGTAATGAAATGTCTTAAAGAAAATAACCAAGCTCAAAGGACATCAAGGATCCCTTATTTCTAATTTGTTAACTTTTCAGATGAATGGGCCGTATTTAAAGTGAAGATGGCTAGTTTATCATCATGGTTTCCCATAGATACAAATCAAATATTAAAGATACTGAGAATTGTTTATCAGAACATAGCAATGTCGATTTTAAACATTCCATTACAGATATCAGATTTTATAACTTTGATATGAGTTCATATCAATATGAACTGAGCTATCATTTAGATGTGTTTGCCCCTTATCACAACTTCCACACTTCACTTTTTGCTACTTTAGAAAAGTAACAAAATCACTTTTCCATTATCAAGCTTCTAATAGTTAAATTGTTTCCATTCTATGTTATGTTTTATATTTTTGTTTGATTTTGTTACTTTCACATTGTTACTCTGGCTTGATATAAACTGAATCAGGATGATGAAAGAACCAAGAAAAAATGCTTAATTTGGCATTGCTTACCAATTTCCTTAAATTTGATGGAAAAATGCTTTTTGATTTGTGACATTTTAATGAATAAGATGCATTTTCTTAATTTCCTCAAGTTATGAGATAGAATATTATGTTACTGGTGATATCAGTATTACTAGATAAAATTAGGGAGACTGGTACTATGATGGCGAGAGGAAATCTTTTTTACACCATGAAAAATCAGCAAAGGCTTCATCAACAGGGATGAACTGGTATTCAGCAACCATCATCATTTCTGAATATGGATATCCATATTGTCCCTTTTACTACCATGCATAGCACTAGAAGTTTCAGCTAGCATTCTATTTATCTGGTACTATTATTACTATGTGAAATGTGCAGGTTAAAGAAATAAATTCTAGTATGAACTATGGAAGTAGGTTGATGTTATTTTTCAACAGGATTACACAACTACAAGGGAAACTGATGATTCTGGATCAGCAAGAGGTTGAATCTGAGTGAGCTTGTGGGTATGTACTAATTAACAGTACCACATAAAAAACCCAGTAAACCCAAAATAATTGGTATACGCTATCATATCAGATGGCTGCATTTCTCATAAAGGAAATAAAGAAGTCATGCACTAGAAATGTAAAAAAATAGAACAACTTATACTTTTCTGCCAATAATATCATAGATGAACATGTTCTTTGGTACTTTCGTCCACCGAGCTTTATATGAAAGTGAAATGTGGCACTGATCATCGATACACTGATTAGTAAAGAGCTCCTACATTGTAGGAATATTTAATCTTCTTTAGCAGTTTTGCTTGGAATTCACATCCCAAATAATTAGTTTCAAGCCATTTATTTCATTCTAGGAATGACTTCCTCTGTTCCTCTTGCAGAAATCTACCATTTCTTTCTGGAGCACTTCACATTGAAATAAGTTTAGCAAGTTATGAGTCATATACGCAGCAAAGAATGCTGAACCATTTGGTGTTTCAATAATCAGTAAGCAGAATTGTGCAGAATATCTGGGATATTTCTTTTCCGTTCATTTTATATAGAAAAGCACATTTCAGTTTAATATTCTTCCTTTTTTTCTTCTGTTTTTTCTTCCTGTTATGTACACATTTGTTCTCTTTTTCACAACATATCCAAACACACACACACACACAATCATATTCCAAGCATACATTAAACTAATGTCAATGCAGTATATGAGATCTAATCTGGAATAAAATTAATGATACAACAGCTACACTGATAAGTAATCCCTAGAATGTCTTTGACATGAATAGCCTTTGAAAAGTTTCTCAATTAGTTCTTTAGTTTTGGCACACTATCATTGGTTCTATAAAGCACTAAATGAAATATTAGACCACAATAGATATCCCGTATCTCACTGAAGTAAATGGAATCTGTCCAAGCATACTTGTGCAGGTCACTCATTTACAAGAAACTTGGCAGAACTTTGCATACATGTATAAAGTATTATTGTTCTTATTTACGACATCAGCTTTTTAGCATTCTTTTCATCATCTCTAATCACATCTGAATCACTGTGAGAAGATCCAATACTAATTGCACAATTTGTTCACTAACCTATGGATTATCTACTATGCCATTATCAAATCACTGTTCTATATTATTTTTTCATTTTTTATTTTCTTCTGATTATGAAATAATTGGAAAGACAGGTACAGTAAACACTACAGGTCTTTCTAAGAAAAGATTTACTGGTAGATAAGGTACAATGGCTAAGATGCTGGGCGTGTCGATCGAAAGGTTGGCAGTTCAGCGGTTTGAATCCCTAGTGCTGCATAACGGGGTGAACTCCCGTTATTTGTCCCAGCTTCTTCCAACCTAGCAGTTCGAAAGCACGTAAAAAATCAAGTAGAAAAATAGGGACCACCTTTGGTGGGAAGGTAACAGCGTTCCATGCGCCTTTGGCATTTAGTCATAACATGACCACGGAGACATCTTTGGACAGTGCTGGCTCTTCGGCTTTGAAACGGTGGTGAGCACTGCCCCCAAGAGTCGGGAACGACTAACACATATGTGCGAGGGAACCTTTACCTTTAAGGTAATAGATGATGGGTTAGGTTATGGGTGTCAAACTAGCCTTATCACATTGATGTCACATGATGTGGCTTTTTTGCCTTCACAGAAGGCAAAACATGCTATCATGGGTGTGGGCGTGATAGCATGTGATGCATCCAGCCCACAGACTGCCAGTTTGACACCCCTGGGTTAGGTGATCCCTGCTATATTCCCACACCACCTTGTTTCCTTTCCTTGAGTATTGAAGAGGCAGTCAGTCTTTCTGAAGATTGTGTAGTATTTGATATTTCAAAATGAAAATGGTGAGAAATGTTACCTATTAGGTATGTTTGTCACCTTGAGTTATTTACAAAGTAATAAAAATAGGATAAAATCACATAAATAACAACTAAATAAATATTAAAGATGACTGAATTTTTTTCTTACATCACATTCTTCCCACCTTTATACTGAATTGTGCCATCAGGTTAATTCACATAATCTTCATTCAGATTTCACACACACACACACACCCCATTTGTGTCAGACACTGTTTAAGGTATTTCTGGGTTGAAAGGATTAGCTGGTGACATCTCCATTGCCTCCAGGGGCTCCTTTCATGCCCCTGTCAAGGAGCTGGAGTGAGTGGCAGGAACTCACCCACCACACAGCAGCACTCAGGTCTCAATCATGGGCTGGCTAATCTCCAACCCAGCATCCTAATCACATGAAGCACTATGTTCCTTTTCATTCAGACTTATGAACTGTTTCTCCTCATATATATAGTATTAGAACAGAGGACACTTAAAGTCTCTTAGTCACTTTAGATATGAAAAGAGAAAACCATTCTTCAAGAAAAAAATTGGAGATAAAGGGGCAATAGAATGATAAAGAGAATAATAGAGGTTGAAGTACTCTATGTGTGTCACTGAGACTAGTGCATGTTCTAGATAAGCAACACCAGAAAGATTTCACAATAGAAGTTAGACAGAAATTAAAACTACATGGAATCAGTATAGCACACAAGCACACAACCCAACCAAAGCCCTTCAAAACATCCTAAGCAGACCAAAAGACCCAACAACCCCAGAAGGAAAAATAGGAGTCATCTACAACAGGACCGCAACAAGCACTATGTAGGACAAACAAGCAGAATGCATCCACAAATATCAACATCAGTCAGAAGACATGATGAAAATTCTTTAATTTCACAACATATAGACAGATTTAACCATAGTTTCAATTGGGAAAATGTGACTAACCTAGACCAAGCCAAGTCCAAAAATGCCACAGAATTTCTAGAAGCCTAGCACTTTGACAAATCAGTCATCAATAGACACATAGACATTAACAACATCTATAGACTATGCAAAAGAGACTATCACCCAGCCCAAAAAGGAATAAAAATATCCAAGCATCTCTCCATCAGCAACCAGGATCCAGATCAGTGGTGGATTGCCCCCATCCGGACCGGTTCGCAAGAACCGGTAGTAAAACTGGTGGGAGGCCCCATCCACCGCCCCCGATATCGTCATCAATGATATGTGCAGAAGTGATCCCATTGCAAACCAGTGGTAAAGGTAAGTAGAACCCACCCTGATCCAGATCAGCTTAGATTAACTCCAAGATTAACAGCAGACCAACTATCAAATAAACAGTACCCCAATCAAGAAACTGCCAAAGAAGCCAACAGAAATCAGCTGACCAGAAGAACATTTGAAATGCTTGATTATACAATTATAAGAAGAAATTATCTATTTATCAAAAGACAGTCGGGGTTATTGATTTACAAGTTCTTAGGTTATGTTAGACTACTTGTATATATTTAACAGTCTAACTGTTTGTCTATTATGATTAGAACAACAAAAATTGCATTTAATATTTTAAAAAATTTGTTGCAATCTAGACACTTAGCGTTCCTATATACAGAATTTAAAATAATAATACAATACAGAGAATATGGTGAAATACTTCTATTGCCTCACCATTCACTGGCCTCACATATCAATGTGTACATCTTGGCCTTTATAATCTGTAAAGGAACCAACTAGGAATTCATCTTGCAGCCTATAGGCCTCCAGCACTGGAAGGCACACACGTTGCCAAGTTTCCAGAGTTTGCCTTGCCTTGCTGATGGTTCTATCACATTTGCATGTGTCATTTTTTCCTGCAGACATTGCCACCTGCCAGCACTGACACAAGAATGGACATGTTCTCTAAGGTAGAAAAGCGCTAACAGCTGGAAGCAACTTCCTTCTGGGATTCAAGCAGAAAACAAGCAAGTGAACCTGCTGTTTTCAAGTGCTCCTTGTTGAGACTCCAGCTACATATGTGCCGCCAATAAAAACGTAGGTTCTTTGTCAAAAGAGTCTGAAAGACAGAACTGGCTGTTGTTGTTTATTCTTTAAAGTTCTCTTAATACAGTATTTGTTCAAATAAAGTATTTTTTAAAAGAGAGAAAGTTCACAGGGAAAGAAAATAAGAGGAAAATCCTTCCCTACCAGGATTTTAAAAGTCATTTTGGTCTACAATGTTTGCTGAGTTAATTTTAAGAAAATGAATGATTTCTGTGATATTGTTCCATTAAATTAAATGTTATTCTGGGAAGGGAGGACAAAAGAGAGCAGATTATGTAAAAATGGGAACCAATAAACCATGAAAATATGACTTACAATAAAATTATCTTGCAAAACAAAAATAGGAGTATTATCTAGCAGAGAAAAATATACCCAGTCAAAAGGTGGATATAGGATTTACTAGGATCGATCAAATAAAATTAAACTGTAGCTTACCCAGAATTCTTCATTAAGCCTGCCTGTTAAAAAAAAGGGGGGGGAGAGGAAAGAAGAGAGCAGCCATTTTGATTCCAATTTTTGAAGACAGATAGCTCCTGAGTCCTGATGTCTTGAAAATTACTGTGGGAAATTTCTCTTATCCCCTGTAATTCTGTGTATCCACATGAGAACAAGTATATGCACCACACAGTTCCTCTAGACCAGAGGTCTTCAAACTTGGCAGCTTTAAGACTTGTGGACTTCAACTCCCAGAATTCTCCAGCATAGCTGGCTGGAGAATTCTGGGAGTTGAAGTCCACAAGTCTTAAAGCTGCCAAGTTTGAAGACCTCTGGTCTAGACAAAATAGAGCTTGATGCTTATTTATTAAACATAAGCAAACATTAATCACTGTTAATGGGCAAAAGGCAGGCAAAACCAGAGAGAGAAAGACATCAGCAACAGGTAAGAGATAAAGGGATTTAATATGAACAATCCATATTCTCTATATTTCTATATTAACAGTACAGAACATTACTGAACCATGGGAAACAATAATGTTTAGCATAGATGACCCCGAAAGGAAGTACCATTTGTTATTCCAGCCTTAATGCCTTTAAGCAGGGGTGAAATCTAGCAGGCTCTCACAGGTTCTGGAAAACCGGTAGCGGAAATTTTGGGCAGTTCGGAGAACCAGTAGCGGAAATTTTGAGTACTTCGGAGAACTGGTAAATACCACCTATGGCAGGCCCCAGAGTGGGGTGGGAATGGAGATTTTGCAGTATCCTTTCCCCAGGAGTGGGGAGGAAATGGGGATTTTGCAGTATCCTTTCCCTGGAATGGGGTGGGAATGAAGATGTTGCAGTATCCTTCCCCTGCCATGCCCACCAAGCCACGCCCACCAAGCCACATCATGCCCACCAAGCCACAGCCACAGAACCGGTAGTAAAAAAAATTGAATTTCACCACTGCCTTTAAGTACACAACAGTAACAGAACAGAGATGGAAAATGGGAACCAGATTATTCCTCTGTTATGCACCATGAAGAAAGCAATTTGATTGATGGGGATCATGCATGCAATAATATATCTAATAAAAAAAAAACTTGTGCAAATACTGCTGCTTCTGTTTCTTACCAGATTTTTTACAGAACAGAAAAAAGAAACAAAGCAAATGTCTGTGATGCATCAACATTCCTCCACTCCTAATAAAATTCTGTGAATGAGTAATTGTAGAATATAGCCATATCTTGAAGCACCTTCACTCTGAAGATAGAATGAATGAGGGCATCTATGCTAAGTTGACAACTGCTACTGTATAGTTGTCAAGCTATGGGCAAATTAACTTGTTGAAAACCATTTTCGAAAATTCGAACCTCAGATATGACCCAGATCTATCTCAAGCTCTGAACAAAGCATTCAGCTTCTCAGTTTTATTGTATAGGAAATAAGAGAAACAGTAATATTTTGATATTAGTAGCATGAGATACCTAGTTAAGATGGTGCATTAGTTAAAAATGTGCAATCATATTGTGTGATATTGCCCAATGGCTGAAAGAAAAAAAAAAGAAAATCAGATTTCTCAATCACTGGGCTAAATTCTGCCCTAAACAACTTAACGGCATTATCCAATACCCAGGAAAACTGCTTATTAATATTTTGAGGAAAGTCATGAGTAGAATACATAAAAATCATACTGACCAAAGATCAATTGAAAGTTCATTTAACAACTAGAAACTGAAATAAAACATTACGCATTAATATTCATATGATGATGAGATCAATGCATTCCATAAAACCCTTCCAGTTAATAAAAATTCCAATTTCATCTGCAGTTCTAATAGGCAAGTCAGAATCAATGACAGCATCCCAAAATAAAGAGATGCAAGGCACTCCAGGGGTTGCATTTACTGTATGTTACGGAGGCTAAAATAACCAGAGATGTTGTATTTCCAAGGATGAATCTGTGCTATAAGAACGATTGTTACACATTTCCTTAGGCTAGTCTAAGTCAATATAAGACTGTAACAAAAATCTTCAAAATGTAACCTTGCAAAAGGGAATTCAGTTATCAAACCTATATATAATCCTTTTAAAATGCACTTTTAAGTTAAATGTGTTTAAAAAGAATTGTTTAGGAAAATTGGCATTGATCGGTGCTTCAAAAGCGCATAACTGTTATCAGCTTAATATGCATATTATACATGCCAATGTGAGCTCCAAGACATAACTATGCTCTAGGGTTTGTGAAGTGGAAATTATAGTTTAATATCGCAACAGAGGAAAGAGGATCCTGTCTCCTAGAAACTTGCTTACCATTTGTAAGTAATGCTTGCTATGACCTTTATTTTTTAACACCTGTTTGGAAAAACAAAATGAAAACCTGGGCAAATAGGCTTTGGAAGGTTACACCTGTGCCAAACCAGAAGCAAACCACAAGATAAAGATATGCTGACTCTTCATTAACCTTTGGGATTCTTAAAAGATTTTTTTCCCCAAAGGTTTGGATGGAGTTCACTCAAAAATAATTCCTAGTTTTAAAGAAAATAAAATTCTTCAATCTGGGTTTCTTAAGACTTTAAAACTCTAGCCAGTAGCTTATATCAGGTTAGGGTGCACTTTACGTGAGATGGTATAATTAATATTGAATCAAGAGCTTCCTTTTATATATGCAACTGGATGACTAAATGTATTATTTCAAACACCTCTAAAATGTCCTGGGCATGTTGGAAGCTGTGTGTGTGTGTGTGTGTGTGTGTGTGTGTAAGAGCATCAATCTGAAATATATAGTCATAAAATATGTTCTGTATCCTAGGAAATCAGGACTGTTGGACCTTTTACAAAGAAGTTGTATTCACATTGATCTCGTGAAAGAGAAATTATTGGTTGGTTCCCCTAGTTTTTTCCCCATCTCTACTTCTAACGGAAAGTTTGTTGTGAAATGGAGTTGCTTCACTTACTCGAATCCATTGTTCCTACTGCCCGGAAAGCAGCTTGTTCATACTAATCTTTGTACTCTCCTTAGCCAACATTATGACCTAGTCTTTCAAACTGGTCTTTGGGTCACAGACTAATTTTAATAAAAAGGTTTAGGCAATTGGACTGAGTTCAGGCTCTGAAGGCAAACCAAACTTTCCTTTCCAGGTCAAAGGAACAGAATTTACATATTGACCTGTTAGTCTTCAGAAATGTCAGTCCTTTCTTTCTGACATATCACCAGGCAAAGTTGTACCATTATACAAACTTGTCGTTTTAAAACAGGCCAACAAATCAAGAGAACGAGATATTGGGTTATAAATATCACAAAGCAACTTTTAAAATGAAACTATTGATTAAATAGCATCCATCTTCAGGTTAATGTCTTTTAACTGTGAGAGTGGTACTTCTAAAAACATAGGATTGGGTTTTTTTGTTTTTGTTTTTTTTTTGCCTTACCATGGTTTTAGGAAGACAAAAAATTATCACATTCACTCTATCAAAACAATTAATTGTATCCTTTATGTAGCTTATAGCAAATTCATATTAGGAGTTCTGGAAGAATTAATCACAATATAATACATGTTTGTTTACAAGGAAATTGTCAGCCCTACTCTTTAACATTCCTTATCATCATTCAGCTAAAAAAAATCTTGGCACACTGATATCTTAGCACTGCATGACTAAATGATGTCATTATTTTTATGAAGCATAGTCATTTCACAATGTCACCACCCTGAGGTTTCTAAGATGAAAAAAAAAGAAAGGTGGGTGAATATGGTTGCTTCGTGTCCATAACATGCCATTTTTTGTCAAGGAAAGAGATTAAAATATTTGATTATACTGAACTATCTTCAGTTTCTGCTTTCTACCCACCTCTGGGTAGGCAACTCTTTGGGTGTTCAAAAAGATATTGTTTTCTGATAAAAGCAATTTGGAGACCTGAATTTGTTTGTACAATGAGTTTGCTGCCAATTTTTAACATGGTCTCTGAGAGCCCAAAAAATAAAGCTCAGGGCCACCATGTAGTTACCATTCCTGTCTTAATAAATCATGGTCACAAAGGATAAACGTGTTCACGAATAAATTTCTCTCATCCTTTTTGTCCACTACATCTGCCTCTTGTATGTATAGAATGAGCAGGTGTTACATTTTAAGGGTGATGGATTCCCCTTTTCATTTCTCATCCATGGCAAAATTTTGTCATGCCTTGGCTGAAATCATTCAGCAGAGTTGGTCTGTAGGATTCAGTGATTGTGGTCTAAAGAACAGATTTCCTGACAACTGTGGCTGGCATTTTCAGAGGCAAGATGGCCTTTTATGCAGACCAAAGGCAATTGAGCAGGGATGAGCAGGGCTCTTGTCTTTATAGCCAGTTGTAAAAGCCTATTTGCTCTTTCCCTGTCAATCCACAGAAACTCTGCCTGCTCTGATTGTCTGTTCTTGGTGGGATCTGCTGTACTATCTTCAGTAATTCAATTCAGCTAATAGAATAAGCATTATTGTTCTTCTGAGCTTGTGGTTTTTTTGAACTTCGCAGAGCTATCAATGCATGATACTAATTATGCTAATCAATGCAAGATACCTGACAATAATTTTGGCTGAGAGAATAAGGTAAAGGTAAAGGTTCCCTTCGCACATATGTGCTAGTCATTTCCAACTCTGGGAGGCGGTGCTCATCTCCTTTTCAAAGGCGAATAGCCAGCACTGTCCAAAGACATCTCCGTCATCATGTGGCTAACATAACTAAATGCCAAAGGCGCATGGAACACAGTTACCTTCCCACCAAAGGTGGTCCCTATTTTTCTACTTGCATTTTTTATGTGCTTTCGAACTGCTAAGTTGGCAGAAGCTCACCCCGTTATGCGGCACTAGGGATTCAAACCGCTGAACTGCCGACCTTTCGATCGACAAGCTCAGCATCTTAGACATTGAGCCACCTAGTAGCCAGAAAACATCCAGTTGAGTGGAGGACAAGAGCATTCCTTGTCCAGCATTTTATCATCTAACTCCATGCTGGCTGTCAGCATGTAGAATGAACATTATTTTTCATTAAACCAGACAATGCCCATAGACAATATGATATAGCACACATAATGAATGACACATTATTCAGCACACATAATGTATGACCAAACTACCACCATATAGTGTAGTCTGGTCATATATGGCTGCTTTTTTGTAATCCTCTTAAGGGAGTTTACATATCATAGCCGTTCACATTTTTATACAATTTAGACATTTTTTAACATTTAAATGCAATTTTATTCCTCAACCCGAGGCTGAGTAGGCTCTTTGAACAGGTGCTCAAGAAAAGTATATCATTTATTAGAGATCTATTAAAAGTGTGAACAGCTTACTAATTTGTAAAAAACCAGCACTGAGCTATTGAATAGTAAGTTAAATCAAACAATGGCTCAACCTACATTAATATTTTATTCTACCACTGTGACATCTGGCATACTGAAAAAGTATATGATTGGTTCCTAACCATTCCTTACAAAGCTATTTTCTTTAAAGAATCAATTTTTCTTTTAAAAAAAATACTATTTTAAATGACCGTGCCTGTCAAGCACAATGAAATATACAAGTATAGCTTGCAATACTCTACCTTTCATCATTACAGTGATTCACTGGCGGAATCAGCAATGTGACAATGCCTGTCTGTTTACCTATCTGCTTGTCTGTAATAGAGCTGAGCAAACTGAACCTTATTTTTCATGTAACAGAGAATTATAATGTTGTGTTGACAGAAAGAAGAAAAATAGAAACTACTTCACTTAGCAAGATTGAAATTAACATGTGAATTTCTAAATAAAGGCTACTAAATTCCCATTCTGAACTCTTCAGGGAAAGAGGGATAGCTTTGCCAGGAATATGATTTTTATTTACTAATATTATTTTATTAGTATTATTTTATGTACCAATCCTATTAAGGCATATTCTTAAAACAATTCTGAAACAATAATCATTGCAATACCCAATGAAAGAGATTCATGCTACTTTTCAAATGTCTCCTGCATTTACAAAACTATTCATTGATCAGTGGCTTTTGCAAAAAACACAAAATACATACTATTGGTGGGTATGTCCCCGGTTCAGACCGGTTCTATAGAACCGGTAGTAAAACCAGAGGGAGGCTCCACCCACTGACCCCGACTTCATCAGAATGCGGCCCTGTTGTGAACCAGTAGTAAAGGTAAGTAGAACCCACCCTTGTACCCTTGATACATCATACTTGGTGTCATGTGCCGGGTATAATGTAGCAGTTGTGTTTAAGAAAGGAACTCCATTGTAGTTTTTAGTGTGACATATAATTTGATGTAAATAATATTAAACAAGCTTTGTTTTCAAAAGTATATAATTTATTCTTTTATAGAATGTTCCTTTACAGTTTTTAATCATTATTGTTTAAAATGTAAGAATTATTTTTGAAGACGTAATAAATAAAACTATGTTTACATCAATAAATGTAAATGTAAATGATGAAAAATTATAATATGCAATGACTATTTCTGTTATTATTTTCTTTTTTTAATTTCTCACACAACAGACATTATTATCTTAAATCGAAACAAACAACCAGGTTATATAAAAATTATATAAACAAAAAAAAGTGTTATACAAAATACAATAAAAGAAGAGAGAGAAAAAAAATGTCAATTAAAAAAACCTTAAACAATAGATTCCCCTCCTTTCTTCATTTCCTAGTTCTGGCTCTTAAAACCATGGTCTGGCCTCCCCCCCCCTCCCGGGCCGCAGCAGCTCCGTCCGCCTCCGCTCCTTGATCATCTAATACTTCCCCCTCTTCGGCTCCTGTATCTTCTCCACCTAGGAAGTATTTATGTTGGTCAAGAAAAGCCTTAGCTTCCGTTACATTATTAATTTTCTTCTTACTGTCCTCCCAAAAAATCATCAAACCCTCCGGAATCAACCACCTAAAACCTACTCCCTTGAGGTACAGCTTATTTGATAAAAAATAATATTTTCTTCTTGATTCTCGTACCTGTCTGGGAATCTGCTTCAGGATGGTGATCTCCTTGCCCCTGTACACCAGCGCCCCCAGTCTTTGTTTTCTCAATATCTCATCTCTCAGTTCCCTTCTCACAAATTTAATATGAATCTCTCTTGGTAAATTATGTAAAATTGCAAATTGTGAGTTTACTCTGTACACCAAGTCCACATCCCTTCCAATAGACTCCAAATCTCTTTCTAAAAATTCACCCAACATTTTAACCATCACTTCTCTCAAATTTTCCTGGTCAAGTTGTTCCACGTTTTGGAACCTGAGAAAATAAGACATCTTATCCAATTGTAAAGTTAACATTGCATTTCCTCTCCCGTCCTCCACCTTCTGGAGTGCCCATACCTCCCACTCCAGACCCCCCATCTTCTTCTTATTTTGCTCTGCCAGCTGTTGAACATCATTTAAATCTTTTTTCATAAATGTCATTTCAGATTTAATTTCAGATAATCCTTTTTGCACGTCATCTAACTTGTCCAACTTCTGGTCCAAAATCGCCAGTCTTTCCAAAATTTTCCCCATGTCAGCTGCTGCTGGTTTGTGGCCCTTAGCCATCTTAGATCAGTAGAAGATGAGAAATCAAAAGGCAAACCTCCAGAGAAGAAAGAGGGATTAGCAATCAGAGTAATTTTTCAACTATCCACCAGTGGGCGCTCACAGGAGCAACGAGTCCGAAGTATAGAGTAGGTCAAACAGGAAGCCAGAGGAGAATGTTGTCTTCAATCATAAATAAAGAAGCAGGAAGTCAGACTGCCGCCAGTATGCAATGACTATTTCTATCCGGGGTGAAATGCTCCCGGTTTGGGCCAGATCAACCAATCCGGTAGCGATGGTGGTGGGTGGTTCAGAGAACCAGTAGCAAAAATCCTTGCACCACCACCACCACCCCGCCAATGCCCAGCTGAGCCGCGCGATCATCAGAGGCTGGGGTTTTTTTACTTTTAAAAGCATTTTTTCTACAACCTCTTTGGCCGAAAAAATGCTTTTAAAAGTAAAAAAAAAAAGCCTCTGATGATTGTGTGGTTCAGCTGGGATCATCAGAGCCTTTTAAAAGCATTTTTTCTACAACCTCTTTGGCCAAAGAGGTTGTAGAAAAAAAATGCTTTTAAAAGCCTCTGACGATCCCAGCTGATCAGCTTGCCTGATCGTCAGAGGCTTTTAAAAGCATTTTAAAACGGCTGAAGAGGTTGTAGAAAAATGGTTTTAAAAGTAAGAAGAAAAAAAAGTTGGCCACGGCCACCCAGTCACATTACCCCCACACTCTAAGCCATGCCCACAGAACCGGTAATAACAAATTTTATATTTCACCACTGGCCATTCATATTATAAAGGCTAGAATAAGGAACAGTAACATAGAAAAATCTCTGAAAAATCTTCTTCTGAACAATTAAAAATACTGTATTGTTTTTGAATTAATTTCTTAAGCCTTTCCTCATTATTCATGTTTTTCCTAGGAAATTTATCAGTTTCCTTTTCCACCTGCTCGCCAATCAGAGGAATTAATTTGCTATGTGCAATGGGACATCAACTGTACCATTTCTCAGAAAAAAAATTCAAGTAATTAGAAAAATCATCTTGAATATTTGTACTATTTCTTTACTTAAGCAATTTGTATGTTCACCCATCTTGGCCACTGACTCTGGGCAGTGAACAATATTAAAATGAAATTAAAAACAATTAAACCACATTTACAAAGATTAAAATACATAGCAGCCAAAGAAGGTATCAAAATCAACAGTCATTAACACAGCCAGGAGATTCCTTTTGCAATATATTTGGTCTTTATTACTGTATATAAATTCCAAACATTATTAACTCTAGAAAAGTAATAGTCTCCTATAATTCTTTTCTATGTTCTTTCTGCAAATCTAGCTCAGCAACCCACCTCTTCAAATGATGCTTCACTATTGCTTGCAGAGACTTGGCAGTACAAAAACATAAACAGAAAACTAACAGCCTGGAGAATTATGATATCAACAGCAGCAATAACAGCAGCTTTTTCTGGATATATTGAAAGGTTAGAAACAACAATGGCATTTTGTTAGTGCTATTCTATTGTTAATGTATTAATAATCCCCTCCTTATATATAATTAACACCCAAACTGCTGCATTCTGAAGTAGCACTACCAGGTTTAACTTGCAATAATTCAGTTGACTGTAGGTAAAATAAGCCCATTAGCAAAAGGATAAATAAAAGTCTAACTCTTTGCTGCTATTTAGCAATCATCTGGATTTTGCAGTCCAAATCTGATAACCCTGTTCTACAACCCATATTATACATGGGATTTAGTATGGGAGGAAAGGGACATTCAATTCTTTTTAATGTGAATGTGAGTAAACGTTTGTGCATTTAACATTGCTTCCTAATATTTTCTCCACTGTATATATTCTGTCTCCTTTTCTAGTATTGTATTGAATATCGGCAGCTTTGATTCTTAATATATTTTTGGTTTGATGGTACTGAACTTTCTATAAAGCATCTTCTGTAATGGTACAGCAAGAGAAAATAAACAATAATTAGTAATCCAATGGGTGTAAGTTGGGGTACTCAAATATCACAAGTACTTGCTATATAATGGAAGGATGGGGAAATAAACATACTTGTACCTCCTGCAACGTTTTCACTGATTTTAAGAAACTACAGGATTCCTAATAGGTTTATTCTGAGAAGAGGCAACATATAGATTTTTCAAGTGTTTTTATTTCTGATATTGTCATTGAGATGTATGCTGCGGTGAGCATTTTCTCATTGTTTGCTGATGTATTTGTTGGTGTGTTTCATTTAAGAAATACAACATTGACATATGAGATCCAAGTATTTCAGTACGATTATTATTTTTCCACAGTTGCCTGTTTATTGATTTTACATCTTTTCCTTTTTGCTAAAGAAAACAGTTCAGGAGAGAAGGAAGGGAAAGAGGGAGGGAGGAGGGAAGGAAGGAAGGAAGGAAGGAAGGAAGGAAGGAAGGAAGGAAGGA